>JANTCA010004172.1:0-10358 GCA_024741275.1 Chironex yamaguchii | reverse complement strand
ATCCTAATTGTGAGAATTTCTCTTTTTTTATATACTGTATAAAGGTATTGATTAATAAATTGAATATTAATGGACTTGGGCAATCATCTTGTAGCACACCCCTTCCTACATGATAATAATAATAATAATAATAATAATTATTATTATTATAGTAATAATAATAAAAATAACAACAATTATAGTAATATCAATCATAAGTGTTGTTGGGACCTTTGCTGCCTTATTAATGCGCACTCTAAGAAACATTGTCACGTGAAAGAGGTTAGATATTGGGTTTATAACATCGATAAATAAGAAAAAGATTCACACCATAAAGGTGATACCAGTCGCATGTGGGTTAAAAATTAAAAAAAACAAGTTGATTATGTTTGAAGTAACTGAAGTTATTCATACATTAAAAATTTTGATGGTAAGAGCTATTGGTAAAAGACTTGGAGGAAAATTGAGCAAAAATATCGAGCTAACGCTTGCTTATGGCGCCTTGGAGGGAAGATTTTATTGTTAAAGGGTATTTCGAGAGGAGACACCGGGGGATAAGACGATGACCTTTTTTAAGTATTCGGTTTTAACACGGGCTGTAAGTAGGTGCTTGAATCTGTATTGAGATTAGGAGGGGGCTTGGCTTTATCTGGGCTTTATAGATTGGTGTTGATGATAGGAAACTTAAAAATTTTCTTAACTTTACCGCAGGCAATATTGAAGAACATACCCAATTTCTCTACAATTGAACCTTCATTCTATCGCATGACCATGGCATTGTAAGTTACACATTTGCCGAAGGATCGTCCTTTTTGAAAGGACGATAGAGTTACAATATGATCTTTTACTGGTTATACACTAGTCCCAAGGCTATTCCTTTTTAGCGATAGTAAGGTACTTCACGTTTTTCAACTGTATAAGGTTACAAACCATGATAACGAGGAACTTGCTTTCAGGGTTGTTAAAACCATTCATGACAATGATGTACCGTTTTACTGATATGGGGCCATTTCAAAAATACCTCACGCAAATTTTGACAGATTTATACAACAAAGGAAACGTTAATTCTTAAAAATGTGGTGAACTGTTCTTTTACATGACTTCGTAAATCGCCTTGAAAATTTGCGACATTGCGCTAAAAACATAATTAAGAGCTGTATTCGTCTGACACGTTCCCTATGAAAAATATTGCCATATATCTAAGCTTCACTTTTCTGAGGATTCGTACTCGGAAGTGTCCGACGAAGAAAGCTTTTAAATACGACAAAAAGAGGATTTATGACAGTTAAGGCAATTTACTTATTGCAAAAAACAAACAAACAAACAAACAAACGTGGAAAAGCACACTCACTCAGCCGGAGCTCGAACCCGAGCCCTTCTAGTTGGCTGTGTCCTGTGTCAGTAAACATTGCATCTAGCTCAATTTATATAGAGGTTGGTCCCTCATTAGAGTAATTTACCAGTAAGTAAGAGACTTTTAATTTCCCTCTTTAAGGGGACAGAGAACATATCATTTAGCATGTAGATAGGGTTATACCAGTCAGTCAATAAATAAAATGTGGGAAAGGACACTAATTCGACCATATCTCCAACCTTAACCTCTCTGATTAGCATACATATACTTTACCAGCGGAACGTACTCTTTTATTTGATATATTATTCTGGGGCCTCATTTACGAAGAATAGACTGGTTAGGCCTGGCTTGAACGCCCTCTTTCTCTTTGTGCGAACATATTGCAATACTTTATACACTAGAAGAGTGTTGTGTAATTTGATTACGTCTACAAGACTTAATTCTTACTTATGTCGCAGGAAACATTTGGAGGACCAAGTCGGTCTGACGTAAATGTATCCAGTTTAGGCACAAGATATGAACGATTTTGATCACATGCCAACGAAAATGGTCATTTGTTTTAGGATAGTATGAGTGCCTCCCTACCTGATTCTACAGTTGTCCGAAGGCCAAGAATGTTGATGTTAAATGAATTTGTTAATTGAACACAAGTAACAACAAGTAAAATATCTTAAATCCGAGTCTACAGCACGCTTCAGAATCGTGGACAACATAGTGGAAAATAAAGTCTAGAAAAAGGCAAATTTCTGAGCTAACATTATTTTCTAAACCACTAAGGATAACATCCAAAGGCCTCCTACCGTACCTATATTGTAAACTAGCTGTTGCCCTCGGGCTTAAAGTAGAAGTATAGTCTTAGAGATGCTTGTATCTTGCAAGAGGCAGTCATATGACCTAGTTTAAATAAACTCACTAAATACTTGTCGCCTGCATAAGCAAAGTACTCAGCTGGCTTTTGTTTCCCTACCTCTGATCCACAGCATCGCAACTGCAATCCTCTTAATGCCATCTGGTAAAATGAAATAAATTACGATGAACAAAAATTCGTATTTGTTTTGTTTGTTAGGATTTACGTTAACACTACCAGTATTCAACTACTTTAATCTTACCACAAACAGTTCAATTCTCATAAAGAGTTATAGAGTTTGACAAAATAAATCAATATAAAGCAAACTTTAATTTCCATTGTCACTTTGCATGCTTTAAAGTATATAATCTATGGTACGCGGAGAAGTGTATCAAATGGTAACTGGGCTCACAACATTGACTTCGTGAGAGTTGATAATGAATTCGATGATTGATACAGACTTCACTTAGCAATACCAAATTAAAGCATGTGATGTTTTTAAATGGTCTTTGCTTTGAAATTTCGACAAAGATTTCCCTGTTTGAGACGAGATCCATGCTATTCATGTGTAGCAGTTACAAACTATAACACTTACAGTTTTCAACTCATAAAATGATGGCTTCTTTGCAAACGTAATGTTTGCTTCGTTTAGGGTTAATTTAGAGCCAAGTGACGGGGTGTTTACAACCAAGGCTATGTGCACATTGAATGTCACCCAGGAAAAGAAAATAGGCGTAATCGAAGTTCGAAGGAGATAACAATCCATCCGCGAATTATCGGCCTACAAGGCCTTAGTTATTCGACAAAATGAGGAACATATAGACCATGGGTCATATATAGAGATATAGAAGGACTGGGACCAAATGAACACAGAGAGCAAAAATCAAAATAGAGGGAAATGAAAATCAGAAAAGTAAGAATAGACAGACGGAATGATACAGAAAGAAAGAAGGACTAGGGTAAATGAACAATATATAGAGATAATAAAGTTGAAAACAGTAAGAAAAAATGAGCAAGAGTAGATAAGGTTGTCAGTGGAAGTCCGTGAGGGTAAAAGGTCCGTAACGTGTGGATAAATCGATTCTCCGTTGTAAGTATATGGTGGTGGTCTCTAGGGTTGAGCAACACGTAACCAACAAAGAAGTTCTAAAGACGGCAGGAGCAAGGAAGATCAGCGAGGAAGTAAGAAGACGAAGATGGATCTGGATCAAACATATTGTGAGGAAAGACAGGAACGATGACTGTGCGGTTGCCTTGGGATTGACAACGGAAGGAAAAAGGAAGCGAGGCCACCCGAAGATAACATGGAAAAGATTGATACAGATGGAAGGCAATAAAGCAGGATGGACAAGATGGACCTCTGTCCGCCACGCTGCCGCCAACCGACAAGCCTGGAGAAACGATGTGCGGGCCTTATGTGTGTCCTGGCAACGAGAGAATTAAGGTAACGTTTTAGTGTTGTGACGCAAGACAGTAAAGTTAAAGTCGGTAAAAATGTCGTGGTTGAAATCGTCGAAATGTGATGCTACAGGTACATCTTGACGGTGGCGTATGTTTCCCTAGTATTCACGGAAGAGCTGGAAAATGGGCACTTCGTTTCACCTACGTACAAAACGTCACATTTAGTGCGCTTGATGACTTACATTAAGTTTGACCTGATACATCGATAGTTGCAGTGAAATTATATGAAAGGAAATCCGACCAGAATCAACCAGTGCTGTTGAGAGGACCTTCAAAGCCATTGTTATCGTATTATCTTTTCAGTCCTCCATCGTAGCATTCACTGTGCCTTCACAGCTGTGTAGCCTAAAGACTAATGAAAAAGAGATGAGCACCACCATCTCTTTTTCATTAGTTATACATCAAAATGGTGTTGGAAGGAGAAATACATTATCTACGTATTGACCAAATGCAGACTGATTAACGGCCTTTACTTTGCAGTAACTACGCGTTGCAAGTATCATTATAGTATTTTGAAGTCTTGTTAATTTCTATTTTATTTATTCATGCACTCGAGTTTCAGAATTAAATTTATTCTATCGATTTTTCTGGGTATCACATTTGTCCTTCTACTTCTAGACGTCCATCCATGCCTGATAAGGTTTTAGTCTTGCCAGGATTTCGGCATCCATTTAAAATAAACAATGTAATACTTCGGAATATTATTATTTATTCTTCAAATTCCGTGCTCAAGAAGATTTCTAAAAAACTGACTGCGTAGTGGCTAAGTCTTTATAAGACGATAACACTGTAATGACAGAGATTTTCATGGATTCAAGTTAAAGACGAAAATCCTCGTTAGAGAACCATGCCTTGTGAAGAAATGTCTTGAGTTGTCCAGTTGGTAGATTGATAAGCGTTTGAGACCCCTGTCTTAAATTCACTACGAGTGGCATTCATCTCATCGTTAAGTAACTCTAAAAGTGGAATAAGTCATGAAAAGTTCTGATATGAAATAACATAAGAATTTGGCACCATGACAGTGGTTTTGGCCGTGAGGATGTACGCAATTACAGAAAAAATGAGTGATAACATAGCTTGATTGCTGCGGTATCAAGCCACAATTATTCTTCTTCATAAGAAGGATAAGGTGAGAGTAATGTAGCCTGAAACTGCACGTAGAATCTATCAGATAAAATAGATTAAATGTATATTAATGTGGCATCTATCTATATTAGATGAAAGTAAAAAGACCACAGATTACAGCAGTGTATATTTTATAGCTTTTGTTATCTTAACTCACAAAGTCGATGTACAAGAGACCGATCTTCTGCGTTTTTGTACAAAAACGTGTCTATAACCCATTCCTGGAAATTTCCGCCCCCCAAAGTGTACAGTGACTCCCCGTAACTTAATATATGCATCTCAACTATTGCTACTTCGCCGCTATCATAATTATTAAAATGCTCTGGTCGGTAGACAACAGGCTCTTTAAGTACTTCTTTCAAGAAGTTATGAATAGTTAGTCGGTCACGCTCTCGTGTATTCTTCTGAAAAGTATCTGAGCCATGTCTGAGCAGGTCAGTGGCAAGGAAAATTTTCTCCACGCTAAATTTTCGCTGTCGTTCAAGAACTTTCCTGGAAAGTTTCCTAATACAGCGAAGAACAGTATCTAGTGTTTTTCGCAGCAGATGCCGCTCGGCACGTACTTGGATTGCAATAAATGGCTTTCGTATATAATATTTCACAAAGTCTGTTGCCTTTTTAATCAAGTTAGCGCTATGACGAAAATTCGATGGACGTAGCTTTTCTCGAATTGTCAACGCTGGTTTAAAGTGAGTTCGATCTCTGCCATTCCCTTTCCAGTGGACTATACTAACGCATTTTGCTCCTTTGAATACTCGTTCCTCTAGCTCATCTGCAGAAGTGATGATCTCCGGATGAACGCAATAGTAACTTTTAATTTGAAAATTCCCCATTAGTTTACCAATTTCGGCTTTAGATATAAAGTTGCACGCGGTCCATCCACCATTGGCTTTGACCCGTGCTAGTACACCTTTGATTTCCTCGTTTCTTAGTTTGTACCATTTCTTGGCATTTTCAATCGCCGATTTATCAGTGTATAGGAAATGAACAACAACATCTAACTGATGATCACAGCTATTTACAAATTCGTCATACTTTGCTAATGTTGAGTATCCATGCTCAAATAAAGTTCTGTTCAAATACTCCACATCAAAATAATAACTTAGATTGTTAAATATTTTACTTTGGCTATCTGTCATGACTCTTGTTAATCCCTGAGGAAGACCAGACATTCTGGAATTGTTTACGAAAGGCATTACCAGTTGCCTGTTTCCATATCGAGCTAATGAGGCAGCAGCAATTAAGTTATTGGTTGCCATCCCTAGCTGCTCATAATGTCGAAGAATAAACATGAATCTATCATTTATCGGTCCAAATCGTGAAAAATGAGCCCCTAGAAATGTTCTATCTATCTCTGTGTCTAATGTTAACTTTTTCGAATCTTGCGAAAATTCCTCCGGTTTTGCACGAGCGTCCCCCAAAAATTGGCTCGGTAATAATATGTCATTTCTCCAATACTGCTCGGTTGTTTCCTCTGATGTGTTATCTTTGTTTGTAATCTCATTCTGAATTTTCGGCGAAGAATTCTCGATGTTAACGGAGATATCTATTTCTTGATTTTGGCCGTCAAACAATCGATCCTGATCATATTTAACGTTGGTATTGTATTTAATCCAATTTAACTGAAAACTGGGTCTTCTTTCGCTTCCCGGAATCCGTGTGGCACCAGAAATCAGAAGTGATGCCCTCTGTGGTCCAGTTCGATTCTGAAGCAAAATACATAACATGTAAATACACGAGAAACATAACACGGCTTTAAGATAAACACCATATTTAGGCCGTAAGAGATGTAATACTTTCATGATACTTCGTGAGCAATGTTATTTTGCTCAGGATCTTCATAAACTCTATGTTAACATAATGTTGATTTATCTGTATAAACCTCACTGACAGCCGGTTTGAATGACCAAATATTCTAGCTTAAATGTCTTGTTTAAAATCTACATGTTTCCGACATTGTTTGAAATTCCCTCAAGTCCATTCTGTTTTGTCACAGGAGAGTAGTAAACTGTTCGATTGAATAAAAAGCTCCAAATTAGAGAAGTCGCTTCTAATGAAAACAGCAACCTGTTCGTAGAAAACAAAGAACTCAACAAACTATTCTCCACTTGACTAAGACTGCATCGATTTAATACAGAAAAATTGCGATGTATTCCTTGTACACCGTTGACCAAAGTTGTAGTTTCTTCTTGTCTACTTCGAGTTGAGTAACGATGAAGACTGTAAAGACAAATGGAAAAGACACAGTGTTTTTTGTCTGTGAAGAAGATAGTAGCACGCAGAGAGACCATGATTGAACGAATCGTGTTCCACGCCGTCGAAATATCCTCACATTCACGCTGTGGAAGTTCTTTGTTTCATTTCTAAGTTCCAGTGAGTTATGTTTAATATTTTCACCAGAGTTGGGTTTAGAACAAAATCCCTGTTGTGTTTTCTGTCTGGGAAAAGCAGCATATTGTCAAACCTGGTTCAACTGCCTTGCCAATAGCAAGGTTGAAATCGCACACGAGTTTAAAGAAACCATACAGGTCATCTTCGCAACCTATATCTATATGGCTGATCCCAAGCGCGCTAGAACGAAATTTTAATTGCAAGCGAAACGCAGATGTCACAGGATTACCTAGTAAAGACTAGTCCAATCCATAAAAAGCTTCAAAGCCAAAATATCAAACTGCGCGCCACTGGAGTCTCTGAGTGAATTCAATGATTCTTCACGATCTTAAAAGAATAGGAACGGGAAAGATGGATAATGGAATGCAATCAGCGTGGAATGTGTTTAGAATATAAGTAAGACCCACAAACCCTAAGCATGGCTGTTCTCACTTGTCGGCGCTTGTATTCGTCTGTTAACCTATTTTCGGCTCAACTGAATGTATGACAGCCTGTAAACTCACCGAACATCAAGAACATATATGAATTTTACATAACCAACCCATATGCTACAAGAAAACAAGCTTTGTGGGTTGTTCTTTCTATCGTTTAAAGGGAAAACGAGTGACTCCCTAAACGAATTTTAACGAGAAGGCGTGACAAATCCCTAGTAGCTGCCCAGTTTGTGTTGACTATTGGCTGAATTTCTAAGGGACTCAAAATCGACAGGGTAACAGATATAGGGAGCAAATTGTTGATGACTTATTTGATTGATAGGTGATTTCCGTGTAAGTTAACGCCTGCCGTTTAACTTTAATAATTCATTATGTATTTGTCCTTCGATTCAACCACGGATGTAGTTCAAGGAAAGACCAAATACTGAAGGTCACACTTGTGAAAAGAGAGTTTGATTTTTATCAAATTTATTTCATAGTTTCAGCGGATTAACCATGACTATCTATCCTTTTTCAAATTGCTATTATGTCAGAAAAGAACAACTGTGCTATGAAGTATTTGACTGGCAAAGAAAACAGTTCATATTTCTTTATATTGAACAAGAATCCTAGCCTTCAGCAAGTCGAGTTTGCGTATTCATTAATTTCCTTTTTCGGCACCCTTTTTCATCTAAAATTTTATCATTATGTGATCTATTTCTGAGATATCAAAGTAAACGAATTTGGGAAGTAAACATTGGCCACAAATGAAAGCAACGAGGAGTTCATTGTCTTGTCTAAAGTGCTCAATAACTCCGAATCATTTGTCTCTTTCCTACAATCCATTTGCACTTAAACTTGTTTAATATTGGAACAATGAGAGCCAAGATTTGTCGTTAAACGCGCTTTCTTGAAATAAAAAATGTTCGCTTTTTCCCTCAAGCACAAAAGCCCTTTTGACAACATCCTCGCTCATGCTGTTTGGAATGAGCTCATCATGTTTGAAAGGAAGGACAAGGAAATACATGCTTCAATTTGTTTTGTTCATACGACTTGTCATAAGCTAGGTTGATAAGCATAGCAAACAGGGTATAATCTTTAAGCTGTTGTTTTAGGGGGATAATTAACAACCTCAAATTGAGATAAAAGTAGAAAAAAACTAATTGGTTGGAACTACAGCGCAAATCAAGTGGAGTAAGATATGTGCTGGAATGATGATTTACTTGCAAGATTGGCGAAAACAAAACTTCTCCAAGAATTGCAAAAAATGTAGCCACAAATAAAATAAATTTAGGAATGAAGTGGAATTTCCTGTCCTCCTCTCTTAGTAAATCTTACCAAAACTCAGCTCAGAAGAGCACGATGCGTCAGCTGTGGTGTATAAAAATATAGCTTATATTTGCATGAAAACAGTGAGCATTCCTCATTTAAGTACATCTTCGTCAACCTTTTTCCAATGTGCTTCAATTTTAATTTAAGGCAAACACAATTTTCAAAGTCAACAGTGACACAGTTTGGCATTATTTTCTCGTTCAAATCAGACATTACAAACACACCAAAACTAAAATTTAGGGCGGAAGCTAAATAATTTTCATTTGCATAGTAAGGAAAAAGGATCTGGGTTGAAGTACAATAAAATTTATTAAGTGATTCTGGATCAAATTAAGATTCTTGACTTTTTAAATTAATGCAATGAATTATTGACCTTGAACCGAGAAATTTTTTGAATGAGTTGTAGCGTGAGAAAGCTTATTTTCTCAGAGGTCAAAATTATCAAGAGCATGGTCCTTGAATTAGATAATTCCAATTCATGAAGATTTCTCTTGTGCATTATGACGAGAAAACAAATTAAATCCAAATTACGCTAGGGTATGATCTTCAAGGACTATGCTACCAAGACTCCACTCTTACTTCGCTGCGAGCTTAGCATTGACCGCTGACAAACATGATTGCTGGATCAGACCTCTTTAAATCCAAAAAGCGTGGATCCAAGCTAGTGCCAAAATCCAAAAAGGATGAATATGGATCCTTGACAGTTTGTCTGGGCCTTATCAGTCTTTTGGTCCCAGTTTTACAGGTACAATCCAGTGAAATATTTGATGAGACCTCTGCTTTCCGTTGAGCTGTGTTAGCCTCATCTGGTTACTTTTGAGTGAGTTTATCTTCATTCCTGTTCTCGGATTCTGATTAACTGATCCCAGATCTAGAGTCTGAACGAATCCTCAAGTCCCAAACTTATCTTATTAGCTGATCCCAGATCTAGAGTTCTTTCGAATCCTTAAATCCGGAACTCATCTGATTAGCTGATCCCAGATCTGGAGTCTTTTAGAATCCTTGAATCGTGAACTAATGTCATTAGCTGATCCCAGATTTAGAGTCTTTTCGAATCATTAACTGAGAAATGATCCCCTTACTTTCAACGACCGTACCGTTCTAACGAACTTCCAAGAGACATACGTTCCCTGGAATCGATTGTAATTTTTAAATATAAGATGAGGGAACAGCTTTATAGTAAGAGGGATTGTGAAGTAGAAAATAATTTAAAAGTTTTAATTTCAAGATGTTTGGTTGTAAGAACCTTAACTTAAAGTTAAGTTTTTTGTCTAAGATTGTATATGTTTATAACAGGGCCCTTATTGATAACACCACCTTTGTAGCTGAAAAGGCAACCCTGTATGAATAAATATTATAAAAATTACGATCTAGCATCCATTCCTTCTAGAGAACAGCCATCTCACGCTTGCAAAGCGAAAATGACTGCCAAAACATGCGATTCTGCCATAGGCCA
>JANTCA010004171.1:0-10359 GCA_024741275.1 Chironex yamaguchii | reverse complement strand
TATTGAAGAATATAAGAACTGCCGTCGTCTCTTTTAAATTCAATATGCAAATGAGCAACACCATCAAATTGGAATTTGTCCCCTGATACTCCAATGCCACATCTGTTAACTGGTAAAAGTGGTGGATTATGGAGAAGTTTCTCAAACTCGTCTCTTGTCAGCATTGAGTACATGCTTCCAGGGTCGTACAGCATATTAACGGTCTTTCTGCCAATTACAGTTTGAAGCATAATTCTAGGGACTATTTCCAGAGGTGCCCCTTCCTCCCCTTGTATATGTTGATCCACGGTTTCAGATGATGCTGTTACACTTTCGCTTGGAAGTCATTTTGCTTTGCTGTGGCTATGTCTGGCTATGTGACCCTTTTTATTACATTTTAAGGAAGTTTTTAATTTGTAGCATTGAAATTTAGTATGTCCTTGGTTGCCACAGTTATGGCATACAATTCCAGCTGACTTTGGTGGGTTTCTATTTTGCTCAGTTGATCGGGTGGCAACCTACCCACAAAGTTGTTCTACCAGTATTTCAAGCTTCCCGATACGATCATCCGGAACATTGATGCGACTAGACATTGCAGAGGCCCCATAGCTGAAGGTAGCATTGGGGGGTGGTAAGCATTTTGCCCCGATTTAGAATTTACCAGTTCTAAAAGGCCTTCAATGGTGCACGTGCCCGTCAACTGCAGTAATTTTGCTGGTTCCTGGAGGGTTGTGTCCAACTTTCCCAGTATGTGATTCTGTGCAATCAAATTTATTACAGAGTTTTCTGTTACCCCATATAATTCCTTAACAATGGATCTAATTTCATGAGCAAAGGCAGGGATGTCTTAACCTGGCGAAAATGAGAGGGATCTCAATTTTGCTTCAAGTGTGCGTTTGTACTCGGCTCCACTGTACTTCTCACCAAGCAATTTTTTAAAATCTTTATATGTTACATTCTCATTTGCCACGATTGCACCAGAAATTGTTTCAAAGCTCCTGATTCAGTACAATAAAGTAACATGTTCCGCCATTTATTTCTTTCATTTTTCACTTCTAACGCAAGTAACTGTGCTTCAAATTGCAAAATCCAACTGTGAAAACTGGTAAAATTGTCCCCTTTAAATTTAACGACGTTAGGAATTTTCCCGGGCATTTTCACAACTAGTCCTCTTCTTTGACATATATTCCTATAAACAACTACATTTATACCAAACGGTTTTGACTTCTATCCAATCTCGGAGTTCTCTAGGTCATTTCCGCTAGCAATCTCCTCAGTTTAAATGGCGTTTTAATCTCGGTGGAACCTCCAATTTGTTGTGTTTTTAACAATGGTCCATGCACAATGCAGCACGAATGACGCAAGAGAAAAGAAACATATTTCCATACGATATATAAAATGATATAATATGATTAGGTATACTTATAGGGAAAACTAGAGTACAGTTTAATTAGTAAGCTCAGATCAAAATCTGTATGTCCATTTCTCCAATCTCTCTCTCCTGTCTTCCGCTTGAAAGGGCCTCTCTACGTGAATAACCACCAACGTTTTCTAAACACCATCACGTCAACAGATTAACACATACAACAACTGGAAAGTCTACAACGTGTTAAAACATACAATAGTTTAACATAACAGATCCACAACAGACAACATAACCAGGAGGCCTCTACAATATCTCATGGAAGGAGAACCCTTTGTTTAATCTTCAAAACATGGTCAATATCAATACATATCAGTTTAAACTTGTAGATGCAAAGGCCCAGGTCAGGTGTCGCTCTTCGACTAGACATGAGGGCATCAGAATCGAATTATGGCAGGAAGAGGTGTCATGCTACCACCTTAACCAATTCCATATAATTCGGTGTGAAAACGAGCGACACTCGACTTGGGCATTACTTTTAAGCTACACATACAATTACCTTTTACCATGTATCAACATACCCGCTTGTTATCCCCCAAGACAAAATGGAGCATTGCAACTGTATGTAAGATTTTCGTCATCGTTGTGGCATTTTGAACTGCCTGATTTTCTCTCAGATGTAGTATTGCGCCCAATACTTGCTTTGCCTCTGCTTCTTGAGCTTCTCCTACAAGTGGAAACCAAAAAGACCTCAAAGAACGCTGATTTGGCGCACTTAAAAAAGACAGATTGTGTCCTGTTAAATCGAAATGTTTGATGGATATAAAGATGTAGAGCAGTTTACAAACGTCAGCCGGTCGAGCACAGGAGACGATCAGCTTTACATGACCAGGAATTGTTCGGCTATTTCTGTGCTCGTGTTGAACTTGTTAGGAAAGACTTAAAGTATGCAGTCGAGGGTCTCAAATTCGACGATCAGGAAGTCGACTATTATACCTTCAATTGTATTGTTATTTTAAGTCCACCCTATCTACTTTTACCTGAAACCAGCGTCATAAAATTTATATCTACTTACAAAAGTTGTATTTTCTAAAGGTTTCTTACTTTCGTGGCACGCTGAACTACTAGAAGGAAACAATACAAAATTTCTCGTTGCAATAGAAGGATTTCTCAAAAAGAGAAAAGATTACGAATTGATAAAGGTCTTCATTCACGGCATAAATTGTACTGACGTGGACTATTTAAAAACTTCACGTGTCTAATCCTACCGAAATTACATGAAATGCGTCACATTAGCATAAAGATGCCATTTTTATCCTGCAGCTGACACACGACTAACCTTAATATATGTCTTATACCCACAAAGACATGTAGTCGTGTGATGATAAGCACGAATAACATGAAAAATGTGTTTAAGCGGTTGCTGATGACATAAAATAAACTAAAGATTTGCTGTGAGATGTTGAATTCCATACACAATAACTATGAAAGGCAATGTAGCCTAATATCGTCTTCACATACATCATATGAATTTAATTAGAGACGTACCAAGGTTGTCATAATCCCTCTCTTCTTCGGCAATCTGGGCTGGCCCAATACCCGTCGCAGGTGGGGGAGGGCAAATTCTTTGCTCTACTAACCCACTCAGAAAGGTAAACCAAATGTCCGTGACCTATAAAATGGAGATTGCAAGAATTTCTTTATTATATCGTTGACACAAGTTAGTATACCTTGAACTTATCTCTGACCGTCATTTTATTTATTTATGTCGGATTTATTTTTCTACACCAATTAAAAATCATGTGATTGTTGTTATCTGATACATTGAACCAACTCACAGTGAGTCTAACTAGACAAGAAAATTATAAGAGGTAAAGTTTGGCAGTCTATTCTGCATCATAAGCTCAACAGTTTCGTTGCCTTACATTGGGTATCTACCCTTTTCAAACTCTTCTATTGGACAGATTGATACAAGTTGTTTTCAAAATCTATTCTTTTAAAATCCTTCTGTGCTAATGTAAATGTCTCATATTGTAATAATACTGCATTTTTAATACTTTATTAAAAATATGGCTTGCTGGCCAAAGTTTGCAACATTCTTAAGGAGATTTTCAAATTAATAACACCACAGTTAAGCTTGAGGGAATTTGATAACAGTTGACTTACAACATGCAATTAAATTAATATTTATATTCATGAAAGGTACTTAATAGTGTATAACTCAGAGCAGTGGGTGCAAACATCAAGAAAGCATTCTGACCTTTAATCTTGAAGATATAAGCAATTCTAATGCAAACCAGGTATTTTTCAGGGGAAAATAGTATCAAAGGTAATCACATTTAAACATCAAAAAACTTTACTGAGGATAACTAGTTGTATAAAAGAACTTCATTCTTCAAACATTTTTCCAAATATTAACCTCAATGTCGACACATCTGAACACTAGGTGGCGAACAATGATAACAAATTTTTCTCAACATGGTAGTAAACAAACGTAAACGTGAAACGGAATTTTTAGGTGAGTGAAAGACAACCTCATAATGAAATGAATAAAATATCATGACCTATTTGACTGATATTGGTTACAATTCAAATAGTCATGGACGTGTTGCACTGTCAAACTGTATGTGTCTTGTTTCTAGAAAAATTTAGACGTAATTCTTGTTTTCCTTACATAAAACCAAAGAACATGTCTTACAGCTTTCACTCAGTTTTGAGAAATGAGGTGCTACATACATGAGGTCCATAAGACGTTCGTCAAAACCTTTTCTCTCGTTTGGAAAGTTATAAAATCTAGCACATAATGTCTGGTTTAGCTGTAACAAACACTGGCAAAGTAACTTAAATAACATTGTTTGGTAACTGACCGGCTTTCAGGTACCAGGTCACATGATTAGCAACTTTCTTCGATGTACAATGGCAATGAGCCGTAAATAAATGTTAATGAAATATTAAAAAGGAATGTCCCAATATCATGCGTCTTTAACAGCCCCTCAGGTCAAACTCCTGGCTTTACCATATGATTAAGTTGCTATGGGCAACAAAATGGTCTCTAGTGGGATTGAAAACCATCCTTGTCGGGAAAATAGTTCGTCAAGGAGAAGTTACCTGAGTTACCTTTCTGACGTA
Source organism: Chironex yamaguchii (assembly GCA_024741275.1). NCBI lineage: Eukaryota > Metazoa > Cnidaria > Cubozoa > Chirodropida > Chirodropidae > Chironex > Chironex yamaguchii. The sequence goes on along the minus strand of JANTCA010004171.1, from coordinate 5,888 downwards.
ACGAAATATGGAAAAGGCTATGGAATATTTTTATTACAGAAATGACGGAAGGAATCCTTTGATAACCTCTATTCAAATTCAACTCCTTTAGGTACCCGATCTTGTATTCGTTGTCTCTGTTCAGTGCGGAAGGAAGGACCTCACCTGTACTACAGAGCCTGCTCAACTCGCGCTGAGTCGTGCACCGTAGATTGTCTTCAACGACGGAAAGAATCATAGCATCCCATTGGTCAATCGCAACCTACCTACAGATGAGTAGCCATCAACAAGTAACACTATGCTTGTTACATAACGTTACTGAAATCTAAGTTTCTCGGTTAACAAAATGATTGTTCGTAATTACCCAGAAAGCAAATCTGAATATTGAAGGTTAAATCTCTTTGCATCACAAGTTGACACCTGAACACAGGGCTGTCCAGTAACCTCCAGTAAACAGATATGTTCGCAAGACTTATGTTAAAGATAATAAGCTAACCGGATTGGACGTAGGTGGATAAGACTTGACTTGGACATGGCAGCCTTTCCAATAAAACAGAAAAGAAACAGAAAATACCCGATAAAGATTCTTTTGGTTGTGAACACCATCTGAGAAAACCAGGAGCCACGTAAAAGCTATTTTTGCGGATTTCTATTAGGTGTGACTAAGCCTCGATATATGGCACAGAGACAATGCCTGCACTAAGGTTGCCCCTACACATATGACGTACGTTCATCGAAATTAATAAGACGTAATCAGACGTCAGTGAAAAGTATTATGAGCAACTGGGCAGCATTATTTACAATACCCTAGCGTTAGAACATATCACTGCTAAGTTAATGCAATGCCGGAGTGCAAACAACCGACCAAAAGGGAAACTTACAACAAAAGAAGAGGCTTTGAACAGCAAGCAAACAATGCGTGGAAAACAGATTACAAACTCGGTAACACCATCCACGTTTGCTTGGATTGTGATGAGCTATTGTCTACTTAGTTAGCTTTATAATCACCATGGTGGCTACCAAGCTAATACTCTTTAAACCATGGATTACGGAAAGGCACCCCAGTACAAAGAGTACTAAACACCTCTACTATGATATAGGGCTCATACGATCAAAACGTTCAGACATAATAGCTGTAACACACAGCACGTGATTTTATTTAGCACAGGCGGGTTAACATAATCCACCTGTCAATCGTTTAAGATTATCCTGGAAAAACGTACTTGTGAATACAAGGAGAAAGCCACATCAAGCTTATTTTGCCGGTAAAAGACATGCGCCATGTGAAAGTAACCACCTGATGTTCTTATATCATCTGTACCAAATTCACACGAAGAGTGATAAATCTAGAAAAATGAAAGATGAAGTACAAGGTGAAAACTCTTTAAATTCCTAATACTTAGAAGTTTTGCAGACAATCGTTTGAGTAGAATGAATTAATACATCTGAGACAAAAATATGACATACAATTGTCCTGTATCTTTCACCCTTTTTTACCCTGAGAAAGTTAATTCTTCACAAGAGTCTGTCTATATTATGTCGATGTTCATAATATACAGAGTGTTTAAATCGCTGTGCAATCTGTGTAATAAATGGATTAAAAAGTTTTGTGTACTAAAAGGACTGAACTCTTACAGAAATTTCCCATCATTATTTGTTATCTATGTTACTCTGGCTCCTAATAAGCTTTACCTGTTCTTCACATTTTTGGTTATGTCATTTATAATCTCACTTTAATTTTTCTGTCAATATAAACATCAATTCTTCCTAGGTTTTAAAGATACCTATACTTGCCCTGAGTAAGACTTTGTGCATTGCAACCCTACTGATACATTTAAAAATTTATCCAGGACTCTATTTTGTTGAAAATGCCTCAAAGAAATACGTAGTATAAATTGCAAGTTCAAATAAACTGTAGTTAAACTGCTACATGCAGTTAACGTACAGATTGTCAATCTTTCGTCTAGAGAGTGTAGGTACCGAACTCCTATGTGTGGCAAGAAAGTAAGAAAACTTTCTTACGTGATGATATTTGTACAACTAACGTTATTCTAGTGCATCGTTTCTACTCTTGTGTCAGAATGCACTACTACTTCTTGATGGAAATCCAACCTCCACTAAATGCCATTAAAAACTGTACTTCTTCGTCCGTTTGTTTGTTAGCAGGATTATGAAAAAAACTGTTACTCTGATTTCCACAAAATTTGGTGAAAAGGTAGAGCGTTGGTCTGTGAAGAAACCAGCAAATTTTGGCGCAAATTGGGACCAGTGTCTGGATCCTGTACCCACAACTTTTACAAATGACGCCAATACTGAATCAATATTGAATGAAACCACAACTGTTAAAGAAATGCTCACAAGGAAAAACCATTTACCACGTCTGTTTTTGGTGCAGCTCATTTCAGATCCCATTAGGGAAAACTTTTATGAGTTATTTGATAATTGTGTCCTTCAAAAACCACAAATATCGAAGAATTGTAACAGGAGTGCCTTGTTACATTAAAAATACCTCGATTGGATTTGAAGCATAGTGCTACTTTCATTGTGCAAAGTTGTTTCTTGCTCATTAAAAATATGAGTCCTCTAGCTAAAATATTTTATATTATAACACGACCAAACTGCTTCACTACATAATTAACCTTATTTAAGAAACAAATTGATCAGTCACAGGTTTCAATTATTCCATTTAATAAAATTATGGGCGCAGGATACTCTTTTTCCTTTATAAGCATAAACTTTACAAGCATACTCAGGCTGAACAATCCCCCACCCCAATCAAGCATAAGGTAAGCATAATTTAAGCATGAACTTTATTTTAAATAATGGAAAGAAAGTTCAAAATAGAACAAAATGTAACCAAAAACCGTTTTTAAAACTTAAACATTTACAGATAAAAATGGCCTAAATTTAAAAAATATCCACATCCTCTTCTGGAGGATTTTTGGTTCTCAACATTGTTTACCTTCTGTTAAGATTTCCAAGCAGAAAATGTAGAAGGCATTAGAAATCACTCTTTACATGACATATAAATGAATTACCAAACAGGCCCAACCACAATCTTAAAGCTCACTACAACACCATACTATAAGCATGTCCATAGCATATTTAAGATTGAAAAAAACCCCAATCTTATCAAGAATACTGAGGCTAAGCCTAAAAACATGCTTATATAAACCATTGTATTCCAGAAATGCAACAAAACATCTTGGAATCCCTCTTGATCATGAGTTTGATTCTGAGTGCCGACCAGCCGAAAAGATTTATCCCTGTAATATTTGAGGCCATAGCATAATGGCTCTACTCAGATTTTACAGGTAACAGTGATCTAACCCTAAGAACCTGCAAATAAGCTTGCATGTGCAGCAACATTCCAACAGACTTCATATAAGCCCCTTTTGGGTAACTGTTTGCAAAGGTAAGTTAAAAAACTTGGTATGAAAATCACAATGCACTAATAGTAAGTATTTTTCCACTCCCAAATAGTTAACCCAAATATATTGCCATATTTGCAATATGGGTTTTTCCTTATAAATATGTGTATTAACCAATCCAAAAATTAGACACTTCACTGATCCAGATGACTGAGACTTCTTACATGCCAGTTACATATGAGTTTGTAGACAATATTAGAAAAATGGACTTCATATTTTCTGATAGATTTGTTACTGTCTTGTAACAAGGGCTAAGGGCTGCAGACATTTTTGAGTCACAAATAAGAAATGATCCTTTTATCATAGTGCAGGAGGCTTCTTATGTTCTAAAATGACATTGTCTGTACGGCAGTTACAATGACATTGCTGAAAACCACTGTAACGTCTGCTAGGATAGATGCTCTTGCTGTATGCACAATTGGGGATGAAAATGACACTAACAAGGCCAAGATATACAAGCAACTAGGATGTCCGCAATGAAAATTTCACTGACTTTTTTGCTTACAGACAAACAAAAAGAAACAAAGAATGGCAATGGTAATGATGCCTCCCATTGCCTGAACTGGAATGTGATAAAATAAAGACTAAGTTGTATTACAGTGCAACAGTGTCTACTTACATCATCTGCTAGATGTCTTAAAGCCTCTTGATACTTTCCCACAGTAGCATTTAGCAAACCAAGGTTTCTGAACAACCTTGATTTAAATGCATCACTACATGAGGGAGTTTTTATGACAGTCCATTGAGCCTGGGATAGATATTCTTCAGCTTCAGTGAGTCTATTCAATCCTAAGAAAATAAAACACATATAACAGGATATTCATCATATTAAAAAAATTGTTAAAATTGCAAAGAGGTAAAAGTGGCTTGTTCAGAAGTGGCTTGAGTTTGTACACAGCTTCCCTACATCTCAGTAGGCACAATAAACACTACTCAATCACTCTGAAAGGCTTGTAAAACTCCAAACAAAAGTAAGTAGAAGGTTTATGCATAACTTGCATAGAAGACAAAGCAGTATGTGGTGTACAATATGTGCATAAAATTAGTCAGCACCTTGACGGAGAAGTACATCTTGACATTTAATAGAAATAATTAGGACTTCCTACACAATAATTGCTATTACAAAAGAACAAGGATTTTACATTTAAAATACTGAATAGCATGCCAATGTAAAAACATCCAAGATTACAAAAATGTAATGGTACTGACAAAGGCAATACCGATCACTATGTTTGGAAACCTGGGCAAACCACAGGAGAACCATGCCATATTAATAAAATAGGGCATTTAGTGACACGTTGAGCATATGTATGTTTGCATGTAGAACAATTTGGCAAAGTGTACTTAAAAAGGATTGAAATCGGTGTCACAACAAAGAAGGTGGTTGCAATTCAATTGCAGCATATCATAGACTGTAAATTCATACAAAGCTAAACATTTCTTTGCCCTACATTGGCCTTTAGGTGGCTGAAGGAAATAAGCCCAAAAACTTTTGTTAATGAACAGTTTTGACAAGGACATTAAACATTGAAAAAAATGTCATTGGCTTCGATTTCTGAGTGGTTGTGTTGCTTATTGATGGTTATATATACCAAATTTATTGCATCACAAGCTTTTTTTTATTTAGTTTAATCAGTTCAAGACCTTAAATTACGAAATTTTAGCTCATTATCTTAACACAAATTGGTACTTAGAAGATACACAGATTTACTTATAATTAATATCAAATGACTGCATGTGTTTTCTTGCATAATTTTTTCAGGCATTGTATAATTAATTGTAAGTTATAAGCACTTTGCTTGCATCTTTTTATTACTTAACACTGATTTTTTATTGTATGATACACGATTTATCACAGTAATACAAGAAACTCTACTAAGGAGGTTCCATACTATGCTTTTGAAAGAATACCAAGTGAAATAACCAAACCACAAGCTCCATGTTACAGTGAAATCATTAAAAGATCAAACACAAGACAAAATGAGCACATTATGAAGAAACAAAGAAGTGAAAATCCATAAACATATAAAGCAAGAATTAGAAATCAAATAACACAATTCAGTTATGCAAAAGTGTCAAATAATAAAAATGTTTTAATGTAGAGCAATAAAATTTCCTTACAAGTAAAGCAATGAGCAGCAATGACATTATCAAAGTACACATCTATGTACAGTAAAAAGGGAAGTAATTAAAGAACGTATTACATCAACAATCACAAGGTGGAAAAACATCACAGAACACATTCCTGTAACACAAAACGTAACAACAAGCAAAACAATTTAATGTCAAATAACATAACCTCCTCAAAAACAAGGCAGTGAAAAGTAATGTGACATTAACAAAGTACACATCCATGTTCCATAAAAAAGTAAAAATATTATATATATATATATATATATATAAGTCCCTGTTTTGATAATTCCTCAAAATACAGTGCTCAATACATAAATATGTAGAGCGTGATACAATTCAATAGAT
>JANTCA010004170.1:0-10359 GCA_024741275.1 Chironex yamaguchii | reverse complement strand
TTTTATATTTTATATTTCATGTTTTATATATTAGTTTTTTTGCACGTCGTGTTGTCTTTATATATTTCCCCGTCCCCTGAATTACTTAATCTGGGCTAAGATGGGCCATGTTGCCATTCGTGAAATGCTATGGGTGTTAATGGCTTGTAGTTCACGTATTTAACAATGCTATAAAAGCATGATACATTTGTTAGTTTTTTTGTGAGGAAAAAAGGTTTGATTCCGTTCAAGCATTTGATTGTATCTTACCAGACAACTGGAAGGTTAAATCTGTAGATTTAAACGTATTAGGGAATCTTTACCGCCTTTTAGAGGAAGAAAGCAATTCATTATTTGATTTTTTGCCTACAAGGCTTTTGTTTTCCAACAAAATGACTCAGGTCTTGTAGGTCTTTTGTAGTGGGACCAAGGCCTTGTAGGTCAAAGGATCACAGATTTATAGTTTTTTCCTGCAATAGGGCAGTTAATATACAAGTTTATATTTCAGGGAGAGCTAGCATATGTAAATCATGTTTAGACTTACCTAGCATTATCACTTCTACAGGGTATTATTTTGACTTGACCCTGCGACAACCTTCAAGGATGGGTGTAGTTAATGGTATCAGTGCAGATGTTGGTCGTAGAAATGGACAGAAATGGATGGTACTCAAACTCCTGGTGAAGGCTGAAGACAGGTGTGAAGACGAGAACTACAGAGTAAAAATACTTACCTGCCCCCGCCTCCGTGTCGACTACACATGCTGAGAAACTATTTCAATGTTGACGTTGGGTACATAAAAAGAATTTGGGACGAAGAAAGTACAACTCAAATTATGTGGCCTATCAGTACCACATTTCATATATTAGGGGCCACACGCTTATTTTTATTTGCTCTGATGAGGTTACTTAATTTTACGTTTGTCTTTACCGCAGGGATTTAGAGTTACTGCAGAGCAGCAATTATCATTATTAGCTGAACAGACTTTAAAAGCTCAAGATAAAGGATCACCACAAGTGAGAATTTAGAAGTGATATCAACTTTGGTATACTGTTTTCCATTGACACCTTAGCACTTCCACGATGCTTGCTCGTCTGTATTCGCCGTGACGTTTGTAGTTGATCATAAGTACTTGATTTTATTATGGTGCAGCGGAAGTCACGAGGATGTTTGCCTTTGAATTTTCAGATGCTATTAAATCAGACGATCATATGGTCTTAAAACAAATATAATAAATAGATTTATGATTGATGGAGTTTACAAAGTGAAACAAGTTTGCTGATGCACGTGGAACGTGACATTGAACCGGCTTAAGATCAGAAATGTTGTTATATGAAATGTATCAAAACACGGCTGTAAGCAATGACAGCGAAAAAAAATTATGCTTCTTTTCTTTGAAAATAGATTCGTCCATTTGAGTTGTAAGTTCAAAATTGTAGAAGGGAACACAGCTCTGTCAGATGTTCGTTTTGTTCTTTGGACGTTTAAAAGCTCCTTGTTCAAGGAATTGTTTATCATTATCCGTTGGCTGCATTCCACATGTACGATAATGAAAACCATATAACAGGCAAAGCAAGTGCTGGTGTGAATGAACGATGATATTGGTATAAACTTTATCCAAATCTCCTGCTGTCATCGGGTAACTTTGAGTGGCGTGTTGAATAAATTAGAACACGATGAGTGTATGCTGATGCTTCATTTTGATAATCATTCGTAATCTTAACATAATTTATTCATCCTTGCCTCTGCCTCTTGTTTTCATGACGGAAATGTCATGTTTTCTCATTGCAGCCCGTAGAAAAGGATTTTGAGCAATTAAAGCAAGCAGCGATTAATATATATGAAGAATACATCTCACCCAAGGTGCATTTATTTTCCTTTTAGCACAGTATGAAGAGTATCCATTTTTATGTTTTCTTTTTGAATCTATATTCAATTTGCATTTATTGTTTTCTTCTAATTTTTTTGTTGACTTTTTGTTTTTTATCTTGCTATCTTTCTTTTTTCTCCTGTGTCGTGTTGAATACATCGGCCAAGGATTTCATGTAATCCTTTGGGTTTGTTTGTGTGTTTGTTGGTTGGTTGGTTGGTTGATTGATTGGTTGGTTAGTTTTTAAAGTACGTCGCAAAGATATGAACGTTTTGTTTTGAAATTTTTACGGTAGGTTGGTTACCTGACTTGTGTCCGCTGATCCTTTTTGGGAAACGTCATGTTAAAGTAATGCCTATTACTCCAGGTCATTTGAATATTCGCGAATACTGAGTGTGCTTCTTAAATAGTCGTATCCTGAAAGTCGAACGTTCTGTGGAATGCGAAATCGTTTGCAACAGAATACATTACTGTCTGGTTCTTTCCAGTGCATGACACTTAAACATGTAAATGAAGTGGGACATCTTAGCTTTTTTGAATTTCATTTTCTTTTTCTCTTTTTTCTTTCTTGTTTATGATTGGCTAGTTTCAATTCATGTTTCTTATAAAAAGGCTGCCATGTATCTTCACGATTCATGCTCTGAAGTGTCAGACGAAAAAAGCTTTTAAGTATGTTTTTACGCAATGTCCCATATTTCCCTGGCAATTTTCAATTTACTTCAGAAAAACTCTTGCGAGAATATGTGTACGTAAATGTCGGCTGAAGTAATGTCAAACTGGATCAGAGTGGATATATGTCAATACTTTTAAAAGGAACACGATATTCTATTTTCCTCGTAATCATCTTACAGGTTCGGGTCGGTCAATTGTCTTACGGTCCTTTAGTCTTTTCAGCGCGAAATATACTTTTTAACTTATATGTTTTTTTGTTGTTTTCGCATGTAGGCATCACCAAGAATAAACTTAGAGGATCACGTGGTCCGTAAAATTGTTCGCGATTTGAAAAATTCAGAACCAAGTGGTTCTTATTTTGATTCAGCTCAGATGCAGGTATGGAGATTAAATGACTGTTGGAATTGTCAATCCGGTCCCATCTGCTATGCAAGTAGTGGAACAATTTATTGGCATGACTAAGGCCTTGTAGGTTTAGAAAGTTAGGGAATATGTCAAAAAGGGGGGGTAAATTTATTTTATACTTTTTATATATTAACGTTTTTTTATATTATTTGTATACTAACCGCAACGCACTATATTATTAAGAGTGGAGCAACAAAAGAGAAAGACAGAGATCGAAAAAAGCACAGTTCAGTGTGATTTCGTTGTTTATGCAACAACATTGTTGCAATATGAGTATCATGACCATTGAGATGTCATGTCGTGGTCAAATGCCATTGTTAAATAGGCAATAGATGATGTTGGAAAGATTTGATCTAGTAAACGTTACTTGTTACTTTTCTTTATGTTGGGCCAACTTCGATTGGTTTAAATACATTTCTTCATTTGCGGATAGACTGTGAGGAAACATCTGTTATTTTTTGTTGAGTATCAGAACGTTTGTGATCTTATTGGCAGGACATGTTTGGACGTGTACTCTGGTAATTTTTTTATCGTAATATTTTAGATACAGAGTGTTTGTTACAGTTGGAGGCTGTTCCATCTAGTCAGTTAATCGCTGTCTTTGTATATGACCAATGGATTTTGGTCTTAACCAACATGTTGAATGGGGTAGATCAATTCCAGTTGACGTCAGTGTTTTCTGTAATATTCTTTAGGTTTTGAAAATATTGGAAAGTCAAAAGTATTATGGAACATTTCTCAACAGTGTGTCGTATGTCAAGTAAGTAATTAGCAAAATTTAATGGCTCGATCACTAATAATACGAATCTATGTAGAATGGGATAAAATCGTGCTTATTGAAACTATGAACTCATTTCTATTGGGTTTTATGAAGTATTTTTGTTGCCTCTTGTTTGTTATACGTCTTATAAACTTTCACTTTTACTATGGTAGAAGACACAGAACGAAAAATTTGCAAAGTAAAAGAACTCGTAAAAATAAGTCATCGAGAAACACAAAAATTAAGATGGTAGAAACATTAAGCTTTCTAGAACCATGGATGTGAAAGTTGGACCATCAAAAAGCAAGAAAGTAAAGATATGATACCTTTGAGTTGTTGTGTTGGGGAAGAGTGTTGAAAATCCTGTAGACAAGAAAAGAAACTAACTGTTCAGTAACTAAGAGTATTGCATGCAAAATCTCACTAGATGGAGAGATAGTGAATTAGAGGCTAAAATATGTGGAAACAAATTGAGAGAGAATGGGAATTTACGAAAAGACATGAATGGAAAGTGTGACTTGAAGCAGAGGATGGGAAAGTAAGGAGAAAGATGGATTGATGGAGTGAAAGACATTATTGGAAAATCGCATGCATAACTGAAGGAGGCAGTAAAGGACCGTGCTGGCAGGAGAAGGATTGTGCATGAAGTCTAAAGAGGACATGGGCGACTTAATGGAGCCTGGAGAGAAAGAACCGCTTTTTTGCACCCTGCTTTGAAGTTCAAAGACTTTTAACAGTACATTACCAAAGAAACCGTATTATGAAACCTTAGCATGCATTAACGGTTTTATTGAAAGTGTTTGCTGTTATATCATCCCTTTCGACACGAAAAAGCTTCAAATGTAAAAATACGTTCTTTTTAGGATACTTTGAGACCATATCACAGATGCTTATTAATACCTTTATTGCAAGTACACATGTTCACAGCGCAGTTCCTTTCCGTCTATGTCCAGTTCATGTGGTCGTAATATTTAGCTCCGTTTCTTTCTTCATCGCGCTCCTCCTTGATCCAAAAATCACTCACAGCAAGTAGCAATCCAGCCAACTGACGCTGAGGAGTACCTGAAAACGCTGACACTCGTTTATGAGTTGCGTCAGTAAGACGGAACAGAACATGGCTGTTAGAAAAGCAAACAAGAGAAGAAGTTAGCACAGTTAATTTCTATCTCAGAACAACAATTACCTCACAACCGTATTGGCCAGCAATCGATAAATAACAATAGTAACCTGATACAAAGAATGTCTGTCTGTTCTATAAATAGTTACATGCGTCAACCATTTTTCGCTCACAATAACAAAACCCCATTTTACTGTACCACGTCGACCGAACGACTGTCTGGGCTTCATTCAGAAGGTGATTGATTACCTTCAAGAAATGACAGAGTTGACGACATTTGAGACTTTGCAAAAGAGAAAACTTTTGACTGTAAGGTTTCAAGGCATCAGAAACATGTTAGACTTTTAATGCTGAAGCTCTATTGTTGTAGTAAACATGCGATATAAATATACCACTCCGACATCACAAGGATCAGTTCATTATCCACTTTCTCTCTTTTGAACGATAATCCTTGCCTACATCGATATCTGTTCTCTGCCATTAGAACTTCATTTTTTCTGTATATGGAACAATGTGACCAAACTGGTATCACCACCTCAGCCGTCAAACCTATATGTTGGTTGCGCTATGTTGACGATGCGTTTGTGTGTCTCCACGAACGTGAGATAGATCGTTTTACCAACCATATCAACGCCATCGATCTGAAAATCCAGTTCGCCTGTGAGGTCGAGGAGAACGGTAGTTTACCATTTTTGGACTGTCTCATCACCATCCAGGATGATGGATCGCTCACCACGTCGCCCAACCAATATTTGAGCTTCCAGTCTAATCACCACCTACACCGTAAGCGCTCGGTAGTCCGTTCCCTCATGGAGCGTGCCTTCAATATCTTGTCCGATAAGTCACAACTCGATGAGGAAGAACACCACATCAGAGAGCTCCTGAAAGCCAATGAATATCGTGATGTTATGCTGAAAGCACCCGCTTACAAGAGACGACCCACTACTCTCCGTTCGACTAAGGAATGTATTTTTTCGGTTTCTGTTCCATACGTTAGAGGGTATCGGGAAAACGTGAGACCGTCTTTAAAAAGAAGGGGGTTTGTGTAACACATAAACCTTTTAACACCCTCAGAGACATTCTGGTGCACCCCAAGGACACCACCCCGTTAGTCAGGAAATGTGGGGTTGTATATCGTATTGACTGCGAGGACTGTGACCAGTTCTACATTGGTGAAACGGCACGCAGCCTGGAGACACAATTAAAAGAACATCTGAAAACCACAGGGGCCACTTCCGCTGTCGGCGGCCATCTCAAAGCCACAGATCACCAGTATGCCCTGCAAACGCTACATCGTTAGCCAGCGAACAACAATACTGGAGAAGGAAGTTGAGATCCAACAACACTGCCCTCCACTCAACCTTGATAGTGGCTACGACCTCCCAGTCATCTACCGACAGCTGCTCTCGTCAGGCCCCACGGGATCTGACGAGACCCGACGAGGAGAGAACCAGTCGATGAATTAAGACCTTGAGATAAGGCCGAAACTGTTCGGCCAGTAGGTTATCTGCTTCTGAACTGTAGTTATTTTTATTCAACAACTTCAGTTTTGTAATGTTTCTCATTCTGCTTGTAGATGTTTGATGGACATGGACTTACTGAAGGAAAAGTCAGGTATTATGACCAATTGCTATTGTTTATTCCCTCCTTGAATAGTGTGCGCTTATTTGAAGAACCATACAAAAGGAACATAAATTAGATAAATGGCAGGGTGTGCAAACATGTATTCATCAAATTTGATTATTATTATAATATTTTCACATGAAGAAACAGATTTTTAAGCCCATTAATGAAAGTGGTCATCATTGTTTTGCCATTATTGTGCACATGATACACAGCAAGTACAGGCAGTCCCATTTGCTATGCATCTACGTCCGTTTACCATTACCAGAATGCTAGTTTCTGTAGAGCAGTGTAGAATTATGTAAATTTGGACAACACTTTATAGATGCATTCCCGTATACCTGGTTGCAAGAGTCAATTTTCCAGTCAAATCTTTGGCTTTAAGGCCAGACTATGTTACATACAACCCATGCATAGCGATGCTCAGAACTTGTAGACGTGATGTCTTTGTAGCGCTGATGAGCAGTCTCAAGACCTATGCGAGCTCCTTTTTGCCAGGTTTTACACTTAATTTGCCTTCGTTTGGAACATGATAGCTTTTTCTTCTCAGCATAGTTACTTTCTTGTCTATTTGTTAACGTTTTGTCATTTTGTAACATGGAATAACCATTTGAATGTATCCATTTCTTTCATAGATGATGGGACGACTGAAGGTATGTATTAACTTCTCTTGGTTGATTGACAATGATATTGGTTCTAACGTATACGCAATAACAAGGGTTGAAATTCGACTTGTGTCACTTAAAGATCCTTAACAACTTTTGTCATATAAGTTAGTTCTTTAGTTCATCCTGGAGAGGAGACGGAGACTACTAGGGTTTGTCTTGAAACGGTTCAACAGCAACTATGATAAGGTCCAGAAACACATCCTACATTCCGGATCGGTTGCAGCCCGGGCAAACAACGAGCATGCTTCCCAATAATGCCCACCCGGTTGGTAGTGAAAAGTTAGCAACCAACTGTAAATGGTAAGTAGCATTCTGTGCATTGGTACATGAAACATCACAACACTTGGCAGATGAACAGAAGTCACACATGAGCTGGCAAGATACCGATGGGACATAATTGGATTTGCTGAAACCAGATGGACATGCTCTGGAGAGACAACAACAGATTATGAGTTCAAGGTGTGGTACTGTGGCCCTGACAAAAAGCAACGAGCATGGAGTTTAGTTTATCTCAAACAATGAGGCGGCAAAGTGCATCCTGCCCTGCAGCCCTATCAGTAGCAGAATAATTGCACTGAGATTAGCTGCTGAACCATTCAATGTAACGATTGTGCAAGTGTATGCACCAACAAGTGATTATGATGACCAAGACATTATCTATTAGGGAGGATGAAGGAGCATAAACAAATGGAATGATCATACGTTGGAGATTTTTTTCGGTTGAATGCAGTATCTCACTACCTGTAAACATCTGTGGATAATGTTTTACGTCCTCTTAGATGCAAGGGTGGTAACCATTGAAAATTGTTCGCTAAACTCAGAATAGTTTGTGGTGATCTGCTTAGAAATATCTCATATTCTGATTAATGTATCATTTTTAGAGGATTCCGTGAGTATTTCAAGTTTTGATACAAATAGCAGTGGGAAAGATGTAAGTTGTGTTTCGTAATTTTTACAAGCTTGTCATTTTTGTCAACTATAGCAATTGGCAATATTGCCACACAATTTCACACAGAATCACGGAGATTCTTGAACACTCCCTTAATACCCGTAACCACTGCTACTTTTCAGTGATTTTCGCTATGGACGTTGAGAAAAATTGTTTCCTTTCTTGTCCAATCGAAGGATCGATACCCAAGTATGTAAAAAATCTAAAAATGATAGCGTTCTGCTCTATCATAAAAGTCACGTTGATGTGAGGTATGAGCGGATTCTAATTGCCACTATGGCAGCACTGCTACTCTTCACCTTTTGCAGCTTCTTGCATTTTTCTTTAGACTTCGATGAATCCCGGAGACGTATTATCACTGCTTAAGTATCCAAAAAATTGCTTTTGCCACTCATTCCTTCATCCACCTAAAAGTGTTTAGTCATCACCCATTCGATCACGCTTAAAATCAAACAAAATTGTTACACTTGTTTTGCCCATTGAATACCACGTCCTGGGAAATTTTATCAAACAGCAGGTTAGTAGGGTTTTGTTTGCAAGGCACAAGCTCAGTGTAGACCTAAATGTGCAAGACGTCACCCCTGTCTGGTGCAAAATTTCAATGTGTGATGCAGGGGGTGTGAAATAAACTCGTGTACTTGCATGACCGTGGCGAGGAACACTGTCTGTGAGGTTAAAATGTATAGATGGTCATGAATATAAAAGGGATTATCAAGTGGGCAAATGTTATAAAGTTTTAGGATAGGGCATTCGCTCAAAGGAAAGAAAAGACATTTTTTGCATTATGGCGGTAGTTATCATATACATTATATGTTTTTATAGCGCCTATTAGCTAAATCCACGGGAAATTTGTAAGAGGGGAGCCTCATATTTAGGTTTCCATTATCTACAGTAATATACAGGATTTCTCAGAAACTTAAACAAGGGCAAGATCGCATGTAACTTTCGATATTACTAACCACTTGATGTTAAAGAAAATAGAGGAGAAAGAGAAAGGCAACTTAATTGGTTAGTTCTTTGTACTCTTACGTATGAAAATTGTACACTTGTGTATACTCTTGATCCTTTATTTGTATTGATTGCAATTTTCACACCTCTACAACCTTTCTATATTCCTGTAGAGCAAGGCAGACTCGGAGACTGCAGCTGACCAGATTTGGACACCAGATAGTGACAACAGATATTCTGCAACCATTATTAACTGTGGTAAGTTACCCTGTCCCGATTCTCATGTGATTCTTTAATAAGAGAGCATTATAATGCACAGACACCATTGAACAAACACACTCAGGCTGGTTGAATGCCTTATGTATTTAATTTCCAATACCTCAGATCCTTTTTACGAGGTCTGGCTAAAATCCCCTTTCAGAAGACGTCCCTCGTTTGCTTGATGTACGGTTCTGCGTTGAGATTTTCTCTCATTTTTCATATCTTGGCAGCGTCTTGTATTTTAAAGATGCTTTCGAACAAGGCTTACAGCCTGGCACCTTAAATTAGCCTTGCAGTCACCATGTTTTGTGTTAATATACACGAAACCGAAGGACAGTTTTATTTAGGAAGACAGCATTCTTTTCTTGTAATACAAGCATAAATGCGACGGCTCTAAATTGCGGTCAGTTTTGTCAGTTTACGATGGTATGCGTGTATGATTCTCTTCTTTTCATCTGTTGAGTTGATGAAACCATAACCAAATTAGAAACTTCGATAAAAGGAAAACTCTTGTAATGGATTTAAATTCTACGGAAGCAAAATGTTATGACAGAAACAAAAAATCGATCTCAAACACCAATACACATAAACACATACATAAACATAAAAACAGAAAATGTATTTTGAGTTTTTACGTTAAATACGTTCGTAATAAATGAGGGTCATTGACGGAGTCACAAACAACTGCTGCAGTCGTAGTTTTGTACCCTGAAAATAACTTTTCTCAAAGTGAAACTGGAATCTGGAGCACAGGAGTCCAATCTTAGTGATAGTGACTAGGCTTCACCCATTGGCAGAAAACAATTTAGTGTTAAGGTAGATGGACTGTTGTCGCAGTACCTTTAAGTATAAAGAGACTATGTCTTCTAGGTACCCATTCTGAAAATTTGCGACATTGCGCTAAAACATACTTGAAAGCTCTTTTTGTCTTACACTTTCTTTTGATTCTAAATCTTCAGAGGTAGGTTAAGATCATTGGCAATCATTTTTTAAGAAACAGAGATCCAATCGCCTTGAAAATTTGCGACATTACGCTAAAATCATACTTACAAGCTTTTTTCGTCTGACACTCCTCAGAGTATGAAACGTCAGAAAGGAAAGTATATGTA
>JANTCA010004169.1:0-10359 GCA_024741275.1 Chironex yamaguchii | reverse complement strand
TTTGGCAGTCATTTTCGCTTTGCAAGCGCGAGATGGCTGTTCTCTAGAAGGAATTGATGTTTGGCGTACAGTGGCTGGAACATGTCGTTCGATCCTGTCACCAATCTTTGAGAAGTGCGACCTAAATACCGAGCTTCACATCGGCACAAAAACTCATATACTACTAAGCTTTTTTGTGTGGCAGGTACACAATCCTTGTGAATGGATGGCAAGATCTTTTTAGTCGTGAAAACAATTCTTGGATTGACAAGAGAGAAACAATTCACTACAGCTTTTTTAATCTGTGTTTCTATGCAGACAGAAACATTGCGTAGCCAAGGAGATTGTATGAGACATCTATTGCAAACAGAGTTGGCGAAATTCAAGGACAAAGTAATCCTGAACAGTGGAGGCATGTACCAACCAAGGGCAATCCTGCGGATATAACATGCAGTGGAGGGGTGAACGTTTCTCTGCCTGGAGAAAGGTAGTGCGCATTCTTGCAAGGGAGCCGAAGGTTTGTTAACAATTTTAGTTTGTAATTACACATGAAACACAAGGGACCTTTATCAGTATATGAGCTTGATGAACCCAAAACTCACCTGATTTGAGAAACACAGAAAGAAGCATTCTCAGAAGAGTGGCGAGCAATAAATATACGGAAAGCTTTGCCAAGTTCAAGTGTATTGTTGAGACGTCATGAGATATGCTGGAAGATCAAAGCATGCAGAGTATTTGTCTCATGATACTCGTTATCCCTCCAAGGGGAAAGTGGAATCAAAACTAATAGATACTCATGAGCACGGCAACCACAGTGCAGGCATAACCCAAACCTTGGCAATGCTTTCAGGGTAGTACTGGTTAATTGCTGCCAGGGAAAAGAAAAGGCAGTGGGAGGGAGAGTGCCATCAGTGTCAAAGGAGAATGCCAAAACCGGCAACAGAAATTATGGCCCCTCCGCCTGAAATCAGAGGAAAACTACCACTCATAGCATTTGCACGAGTTGCAGTCGATTTTCCTGGCCCTTTATATACAAAGCAAGGAAAGTGTTGTAGCAATCATTTCAACAGCTTTTGACTGATCAACTGATTAGTCAGATGCCTTGTTTTCACTGTCTGGGTTATATTGGCTTACCAGACTGAGAAATGTGTGACTGATATTTGTTGTCTGGCTCAGTGCCAGTTCAAAACTTACTGGAATTTTCTACCTTGAAATGATTGCGTCATAGAACTATTTTTAGGGTAAGAACATTCTAGGACTTACTATAAATAGATGATATCATATTCCAGAATGTTCTAGAGGTCACAATTTAAAGTAGAAAAAGGCCTGATTTCAGTAGGAAAATCAGTCTTCAGTAGTTAACTGCTTTGTAAATAATGTAGATTGTTGAGAAGATATTATCAAAAGGATTTTTACTTGTTGCTTTGGAATTCCTGATTGCTGACCTCGAGTCAAAGATACAGCAGAAAGGTACGAGCAAAGCGATATCTGTGCTTGTTCATGCGTCTTACTTCAAAAGTGTTGAGAACAATGTAATCATTGCAGGAGTGACTCGTGTTAAATTTTAGACTGATGGTCTTGTGATTTTTAACCTTTGAACATCACGCTGTTTTACCTTATTGTTTAGTGTTCCAATTGTGAAATCCTCAATATTCTGAAATTGTAATGTAGACCTTGAATACAAAAATTTGTTGCTGTTTGTGTTTGATGAATAACACTTCGTGTTTCCTGCTTCAAGTGGATCTTTACCCCTAATCTTTATCAGGTTATGGGCCCAGGATATTGCTATTATTTTATTTGAAATTGTTTTGATGGTTTGTTCATAAGTAAAGCAGTAAATGTCAGCTGGAAAATTCGTCTGATATGTACTTATGTTCAAAATGGCCACAGCGGAAGACATAGGTTTTAAAGTTGAAAAACTGTCTGGTGAAACCTACCACTCATGGAAGTTTCAAATAAAGATGTATTTGATTGGGAAAGATCTCTGGGAAATCGTTTCTGGCACAGAAACATTAAGTGAAGTAAAGAAAAATCTGATAAACTATGAGAAGTGCGTAACTCCACTGCAAGTGAAACTAGCTGATAACAGCATTCTATGTTCGTATGGAAAAGGAGATGTTCATCTTGCAGTTTATGATGGAAATAAGAAAATCAAGATTGTATTAAAGGATGTACTTTATGTACCGAAGATCCAGAAAAAGTTGATGTTGCTGCCATCTATGACCCAGAAAGGAGCAACTGTTGAATTTAAGGGTCAGTCATGTACAATTACTATTGATGACAAAGCCTTCCAAATTGGACATAAATACAGAAAGCTTTATAAGCTGAATTCTGCATCATGTGATCCCACCTGCTGTTTTAGTAACTCCGATGAGAAAGCGAATCAGGATTCATCACCAGGGAAAAAGTCACAGGTGAATTCAATTTCATTATGGCATTTACGATATGGGCATTTGGGATTTGATAATATCAAATTATTGTACAATAAACCAATTATTGTACAATAAACCAAAGGTTAAAGGCTTATGTTTTAATGTAAAGGAGGAATTCAACAGAACATGTGAAGGTTGTTCTATGGGAAAACAGAATCGTCAGCCCTTACCAAACAAAGGTCAACATAGAAGCAGTCAGCCACTCGAACTTGTAAATAGTGACGTATGTGGACCCATAAGTGTTAATTCAGTGGGAGGTTCAAGGTATTTTGTTACATTCATAGATGACTATACAAGCTATACTACCGTTTTCATCATGAAACACAAAAATGAAGTCCTCAATAAGTTTAAAGAATTTGTGGAAATGTCAGAAAATGTACCTGATCATCGTATAAAGGCTCTGAGATCGGATAACGGAAGCGAATATGTTTCTGCAAGAGTTTACATAATATTGCAAGAGCACAGGTATCAGAAAGGATGATACAATACCTTACACCCCTAAACAGAATGGAGTATCAGAGCGGATGAACCGCACTATTATGGAGACAGTTAGATGTATGGTCCATTATGCTCACATGCCATTAAATTTTTAGGCAGAAGCAGTTGCTACAGCTGTATTTCTACAAAATAGGAGCCCAGCGTCTTATCTGAGAGAAACAACACCACACGAGTACTGGTTTCATAATAAACCTGATGTTAGTAACCTACGTGTGTTTGGATGTAGAGCTTTTGTCCACATTCCTGAGCAGAAAAGAAAAAAGTTGGACAAGAAATCTATGTCGCGTATTTTTGTGGCATATCCAGTCAACAGTAAGGGTTGCAAATTATATGATCCCGGAATAAAACAAATGCTTAGGAGTCGAGATGTAAAATTTCTTGAGGACACGTTTAAAAGTGACCTGTCTGACCAAAACCAGGATGCGAAATTGCTGCTCGATGAGAAACAAAGTGCAAAATCTGATCCTAAATATTTTGAAGGTAATTCTATCGATAGCATTAATGATGATAATAATGTAGATGAATTAAATGTGAATAATGTCACACCAGAAGGTAGACCCCAAAGGAACAGAATTGCTCCTAATAGACTTAGAGCTATTACAGGTAATTGGTGGGAGTATATTGATTATGCTTCTGTAGCTATTTCTGACAATGACGAGCCCCAAGACATTTGGGAAGCTTTCAGTCGGATTGATGCAAGGCAGTGGAAAGATGCCGCTGATGCTGAGTTTCAGTCTTTATTAAAAAATGGAACTTGGGACATTGTTGACTTACCAGTCAGTAAGATTGTCATTCGGTGCAAATGGGTTTTTAAACTCAAGCATGATGCAAATGGTGAGATCACTCGTTACAAAGCGCGATTAGTTGTCCAGGGGTATACCCAAGAAGCTGGTATTGATTATGATGACGTATTTGGACCAGTTGCCAAATATGAATTGATTCGAGCTTGATTTATAAGTCCATCAAATAGACGTGAAGACCGCGTTTTTACATGGTGTTCTTGATAATGAGATCTACATGAGGCAGCCAGAAGGATATACTGATAAATCCCAGCCTAATATGTAAGCTGAGAAAGAGCCTCTACAGATTGAAGCAATCAGCCAGGTGCTGGAATACCACCATTGATTGTTGTTCGAAACAATCTGGATATGTTTAAAGCCCCGCAGACCCAAGTGTTTATACAAAGATGGAGGATAGTGCCGGATGAAAGCATCTGATGATTACAGTCTATGTCGACCATATGGTTTTGCCTTCAAATTATATTGAAATGCTGAATGCAGAGAAGAGCAAGTTAAATGATCAATTTGATATGGTGGATGTAGGAGAAATCCATCACTGCCTTGGCATGTCAGTAAAGCGAGACAGAGTAGCAAAGACTACCACAATTAATCAAAAGTTATATTTGGAGAACATGCTGAAGAGATTTGGCATGTACGACTCTAAATCAGTTTCAACTGCAATTCAACCGGGCAAAAGGTTCGCGAAGTTAGGTGATGGAGATAATGCTGTTAATAAAGGAATACCAAGCTGCAATTGGATCCTTAATATATGCATCAATAGCTTCTTGACCGGACTTATCATCAGCAGTATTTTGAGCCGATTCATGTTAAAAGCAAGAACATTGGTCTGGTATAAAGCGAATTTTCATATATGTTAAGGGAACATTAGAGCAACACCTGAAGGTCCGTCCAATCTATATGGTTATTCGGACGCAGATTGGGGGATTTGATATGTCAACCAGAAAATCTACTTCTGGCTATGTTTTTCGAATATGTGGTGCTACGATTTCATGGAAATCCAAAAGGCAAACTGTTGTTGCTTTGTCTTCAACGGAAGCTGAGTACACAGCATTAAGTTTAGCAACTCAGCAAGTAGTTTGGTTACGAAAGTTGTTAGCAAGTATTGATTTTAGGCAATCACAGCCTACAATCTTATATGAGGATAATCACGGTGCAATAGCTTTGTCGAAGAACCCCAAGAGCCACTCAAGGACAAAGCACATTGATATTAAATATCATTACATTCGTGAAGCTGTTGAGCAGAAAGATACTATACTCATTTATTGTGCTACAGAGAGGATGTTAGCAGATATTTTAGCTAAAGGATTTGCAAGCCTGAAATTTGAACAGCGACATTCCAGGATGGGTGTCGAACTTATTAAGTGATTATCCTTAAATTTCTTTTTTTGGAAAATGCAACATTCGTCAAGTGGGATTGTTGAGAACAATGTAATCATTGCAGGAGTGACTCGTGTTAAATTTTAGACTGATGGTCTTGTGATTTTAAACTTTCGAACATCACGCTGTTTTACCTTATTGTTTAGTGTTCCAATTGTGATGTCCTCAATATTCTGAAATTGTAATGTAGACCTTGAATACAAAAATTCGTTGCTGTTTGTGTTTGATAAATAACACTTGGTGTTTCCTGCTTCAAGTGGCTCTTTACCCCTAATCTTTTTCAAAAAGCAGGCCATCTAGAGATGGCCTAAGGCCTGGACACAAATTCGTTTCTTCATGCATTCAACAGAATGGCAAATACAAGAGGACTGCCATTAGATGTAATTTCATACAATGGTGGTCATTTTGTCAAGGCAAATAAGGAATTGAACCAACTAGTGACCACAACTTTGACAACAATCGAATAGTTAATACAGCAGAAAATCGTAGAGTCAAATGGTTTTTCAATCCACCCCTAGCACCACACTTTGGCTGTGTTCATGAGACGATGATTAAAGCTGAAAAGAGAGCCATACATGTTATCTTAGGCAAGGTTGATGTTAGCAATGAAGAGATTATCACAGCTTTTACAGATGCTGAAGCACTCATCAATTCACGCTTTATGAAAGCAGTGATCCGAAAGATGAGATTCCATTAACTCCAAACCTTTTCTTGTACAGGCAGGCCCGCGACCAATTCGCGCCTGAAATAATAGGCAGTTCCAGACTCAAAAAAGGTGATGCTATGTTCAAGACTTTGTTTGACACTTTTGGAGACATTGCCTTAGGGAATGGCTATCAATGCTAAATAAAAGATCGAAGTGGATAAGAGTGCAGAAGGACTTAAAAGTGGATGATGTAGTCCTTGCTGTGGAACCTGATTCAGCACGAGGAAACTGGTCACTTAGCAGCGTACTTGAAGTATTTCCAAGTCCTGATGGACGTGTACGTGTAATTTGAGTACACTTAGGCCATGGGACATTAGTTAGACTATCAAGGATATGTCCACTGGAATGTGAATAATCAAAATTCGAAGTCCTGGTAACTTCTCATCTCGATTTAGAACATAAAGTATAATTTTTGGAGCTGACGAATGGTTAGTAGTGACAATAGCAACAACAAACTCGATTAAAATTGATATGCCGAGCATATCAAGAAGGAGGAGAAATGGGCAGTAGCACTCAATCCCCAATAAAACATTTTGCTATGAGTATAAGTATTAGTCACAAGAGTAACAAATAACTCGTAAAATCAAAGAAAAGTATTGTACCTTGTGTGTTGCAGGCGTTATTTCCCTAACAGAATCTTCCCGTCATCGCTCTCATCTCTTAACAGTTCCTCTGTTTATGTGTTGGTAAGCTTTTGTTTTTATGCAAGTAATCGTTTAGCCAATCAATGGCATATTCTAACTATCTTTTATAGCAGTAAATTTGAAAAGATTGTAGTTAAGTGGTTATCAAAGCACATGGCATTGTGTCAGTATGTTACTTATGTATTATGGACTTTGTAACATTCGACACAAGGCGTTTTCTTAGTCAATATGTATAAATTATTCACAACAGGACGCGTAGGTTTGGATTGTATTCATCCTGGGGTTGGTGTAGCTTTAGGTTTCAGTTTCAAACTGTATGTAAATAGTCATGCGTTCTGCCACACGTAAAGGTTTTATTGCTAGAGAAATACTGCGATAGAGTTTCCAAAACAAATTAGTTTATTAACTTCATGCTGAAGAGATATATTTATGATCCACCTAGAAACCTCATAAACATTCAGTCTTGACATTCAGAATGCTCGCTTTGAACAGTTTCCTAGTTAATAACAGTCGTTTTCAAGATATTAAGACTTGTCATGTGTTTGTTCATTTCTAACATCCTGTATTTCATAACTGTCTACAATACCTGTATCTGATGATTTTATTCTCACACCTTCCTTCATTTTTAAGTAGGGGAACGTACACAACAAAACCATGAAAAATTCCTCTTCCAGACAAAAGAAATTCAGTTTTCACACTTTCAACTAGCTGTATAAATTGCTCTCCTTCAAGTGCTTTGATTCAAAGAACACAGACGTTCTAAATGCAACCAAATGCATGGCAGTAACATAGAATAGGCAAAAAGCAAAAGGGCAACTCACGACAGAATCAGGTCATCTTTTTCCCCATGCCTGCTCGAATCACAGGCAACATGAAAACGAGGGTTACTCAGGAAAAGTTTCCGACGTCTGCTATTTGTACCGTAAACACTTAATGTTTCAGATATGCAGCTTTTATCAAAGATGAGATATTGTACGTTTCGTTTTTATCATGTCAAGTAATAATAAGTAAAGGTATTGCGAGACAGGTAAGTGTACCTTATACACCTCAACAAAACGGAGTTAGTGAACGTAAAGACAGGACGATTGTAGCATGTGCCAGACCAATGCTTCAGTATGCATGTTGATCCTACAAGTTCTGGGCAGAAGCAATAAGTACAGCTGTATACATATCAAATGTTACATTGACAACTGCATTAAAAGACAAAATGCCTTTTGAAGCAATTTTTGGAAGGAAACCGTCTGTGAAACATTATAAGACACATGGTTTGCCTGTTTTGTTTGCCCAAGAGTAATAAGTGCTATTTTCTTGGATACAGTAGTGAAGTGAAAGCGTACAGGCTTTATCACCCTACGTCAAATCGAATTATTGCAAGTCGTGATGTTTTGTTTAAAGAAAATAGTTTTGATGGTCGTACAAGTCACAAAAAAAATGAAAGTCAAAGATGTTGAGAATGAGATAATAGAGTATGAGGTAGCACATTAGGATATTGCCAATATTGGAGACCGTGCAACAAATGATGAAAATCGTAATGATATGCATGATGAGCACTTTGAACAAGGGCAAGAGAGTGACACTGAAATAGATGAATTATGTTATTCTACTCGTACCAGGCAGCCTCCTGAAAGATATGGAGAATGGATTGATGATGATGCAAAGAACGAAGTTCTTTTAACTAACATGGAATATGTATTAGAACCTAAGACATTTGATGAAGCATTAGAGTACCCTGACAGTGACAAGTGGAAGACTGCAATGTAGACTGAATTTGAAGCTTTACATAAAAACAATACCTGGACACTAATGAAATTGCCTGAGAATAGAAATTTAATAGGTTGCAAGTGGGTGTACAAAATTAAAAGAAATGCTGATGGTTATGTAAATTGTTACAAAGCAATTCTAACTGCACGGTCATATTCACAAGAGCAAGGAATTGATGGAGAGGAAACTTTTTCCCCCGTTGCCCATTTTATATCCATAAGAACTATTCTTGCTTTAGAAAGTGAACAACTACATGAAACGCGAACAGAGGTGCCAAAAAACTTCAGAACGGAGGACAAAATGAATATTCAGAATACTCACATTTCCAGATGTCCAGATTTTGTCAAGTGTCAAACAATGCTCAACGGAACAGCACATCCAAAATTAATTGATCAGTTCAAGAAAAAGCCAAACCCGAAGTTTCTTGTGAGTGAAAATGGACAGGGTAACATTGACTGTGCAAATCTAAGGGCGATGGTTTTGAGCCAACAGGATTTGTAAACAACGTTGCTCCTACTGTCTTAGTACAACTCACAGGCTGCAAATGCCAGAAAATACTGTCCTAAAAATCGATGCAGCGGTAAACAGCAAAAGTTCTCATGCACTGACATGTGCATATGCAAACAGTGCGATAATGCAGACAGATTACAAAACAATCATTTTGATAGTCCAGATAACGAGAAAAGATGTCAATTTTTAGTTGTATTTTGGTGTATCTAACAATTTTCAAAATCATTATGACCTTATAGTAAAGTAGCAAATGTCATAAAAACTAAATGAAAAAGTTGCAGTTCTGTAGCAAAACATGACGCCAATTAAATGTTTCCAAAAACTAGTACTGAGGAAAAGACTTGTACTGATATTGTCACACGAGGTAAAATCTAAGTAGTTTTCGAAAGTACGTGACGATATGGTATACGTGTTGCCGAACTCACTACATAATGGCCCTCCCTCATAATGACGTACGCCAGCAATGATGGCGAAGCGACGAAACCAAAAATAAAATGGTCATGCAAGGTGCGTCACACGTACTGGATCGCGGCCAGAATCCTCGTGGCGACCGAAACGTCTATTGTCTATGACGACCATATAAATTTGGTCGCAAGATTCGAGGAAAGAAGAGTACCACCAAAGACTCGAAACACATTAAGTACGTTCAAGGCAACGTCCTGCTTTTGCCATCGCTCGTAAAGAGAGGACCAATGAAAGTCGATGTGGACTACCAGTTTGACAAAGCCGTGGCAGTATGGGTATGATCAGAACTTTTGAACATTGAACTTTCTAGTCATTTTAAAAGATAATTTATTTTGTAAATATTTAAATGATTTCAATAATATTAAGATATTGCTTAATATTAATTAAGCAATTTTGTTGCATACTCGTCTACTGCCTTACAGGCCTTAACGTCTTGCGGAGTTTTCGTAACAATGTTGAAGATACCAGTAAATGGTATTTTTATGACGTCATTTTGCTTTGTGCCTTGAAATTTTTACCTAATTCTCCATCTCCAGGTATCAAGAACGGATTTTCGCTCTGGCGGATGGTATTTGACTGTGTAGTGTTGACTCTTCAAAAATTAAATATGAACAAATGCGGACACATGACCTCATGGAATGTCATCACGACGATAACATGACACACAAATGCAACTTTTTAAAAGTTCTATTTCTTTTTAAAATGTTTGGATTCTAGAAGAAATGTTGAGTAGATAAGTGAGAAAAGATTAACACAAAACAAAACGGAAGCGGGATTACAATTGGACTTAAACTCAAACTTGTCCTCCATAAAAACCTGACCAGCCAAAAAACAAAGGATTAGCAGCTGCTCGGGTGAAAAGTCTTATAAATCGACTGGACAGGGCTTGAAACCTAGAGCAGTATCATAAAAAATGATAAAACAGTAGGTGATGATGTAATTGCCCTGTGTCTGCCCCAAGTCATAATACATAAAGAAGCTTGGTCAACAGAATAGGCCTTGACTGTTCAGCAAGACAAGGCACCATGTACCAAGCTATAAATGATTGTTTAGAAACTGGACCACTATCGCAGTTGTGTTCTTACGGTAGATATATTATATTTTTACCAAGCTGTCGTGAAACGCACGCCTATAGTTCAACTATCCAACAAAGAGGACTGTAATACTCTCCAGGCACTCTGAGATCA
>JANTCA010004168.1:0-10360 GCA_024741275.1 Chironex yamaguchii | reverse complement strand
ACGCATTTTGCTTAAGAAATAAAGAATGGACACACCCAGAACTAATGAAATTTTAGAAAAAGTAATTGTAATTCTAGGGAACATTGTGTTACTTAAGTATATATATATATATATATATATATATATTTTCCCGTGTTAAATATTCAAGTAATTTTATGACATTGTATTTTAATGTCATAAAGAAATAAATTGAGTTTACTACTACTGTTACGTCTACTACTACTACTACTATTTCTACTAGTGCTAATATTACTACTACTACTACTACTACTACTACTACTACTACTACTACTACTACTATTACTACTACTACAATTTCTACTACTACTACAATTACTACTACTACTACTACTGTTACGTCTACTACTTCTACTACTCTTTCTACTAGTGCTACTACTGCTAGTGCTACTACTACTAGTGCTACTATTACTACTGCTGCTGTATTTTGTTTTCTACTGAATATAGAGGTGTTTTTTGTTGAATTTGAAATTTTCTTCTTTCCAATATTTAAACACAACGCATCTTCAGAGTGAAAACTTACCTTTCTTCAAGCACAGCGTAGTTTTTCGGCTGATGCTTTTTGTGGCACACCTATGGACCTAAGAGACTTTCTCACAAATGGGGAACATTTTCCAGCAATTGAATCACTTAGATCTAACAAAAAGGTCTTGATTACAAAACCCGATAATGGCTAAGGGGTTGTTATATTAAATGAAATTGATTACGTCGATAATATGGACGAGATACTTAATAACCAAACCATTTTGCTTAGAGGATGTTGAAAACCACATTACAACCAAATTAGAGTATAAATTACAGTTTACGAACGTTTAAAACAACTTACTAAGTGGTAAAATTTGCGACAGGTTCGTCCTTGTAGCTCTCAGTTTGTATGTATTGGCTTCCAAAATGCTCAAGTCCAATATTCCTCTTCGGCCAATTTGTCCTTGATTGGCTCTTCACATAAAGAGCTGCCTATGTGGCTCTGAAAAGGGTTGTATCCCGTACTAAAAGTGAATATCAAAGGCTGCATATAGCATTCTTTATCCTTGCTACCTTTATCCCAAATCTTACTCTTGATTTCTCAAAGACTATGTACTCCTCTAATGAAACCAGATTATGTACCAATGTTAATCTAGACAAGACGATCTTTTGATCGTCTCATGCTTTGTATCAGGGAGAAATTGAAATGCCAGTTGTTCTTGATCAGGTCTCCATCGAGTTCATGCCTTTAAGTGTGTTAAATTCAACTGTAGCCATGTATGGCACGAAGATTGCGGGAGAGTCAGACACAAATTGTATCAAGTTTTCTCAAGGTCATGACCAGGGCCACCGAAATGTTTTGTTTGCT
This sequence comes from Chironex yamaguchii, assembly GCA_024741275.1. Taxonomy (NCBI): domain Eukaryota; kingdom Metazoa; phylum Cnidaria; class Cubozoa; order Chirodropida; family Chirodropidae; genus Chironex; species Chironex yamaguchii. The sequence continues at coordinate 9,009 of JANTCA010004168.1, read as the reverse complement.
TGCAGTCGAAAAAGAATTTAAAGTATATCAAGGAGTCTCTCCAAAAAGCAATAATTGTTTGTTTAACAGCATGTCTCGAAAAGATAAAAAATGGTAAAATGGTAATGAAAAAAATAGGAAAAGATTTTGGAAATGAAATCCCCGAGAAACAAAGACTATTACATTTTACATCACTTATGTCTACAATACCTGTTTGTAAATGCTAACGACAGCATAGTGACGTCAGTCTCTACATAATTGAGACAGTATAACCAGTGATATTTGCTGTCTTATAAAATTAGAAGAATTTTAACTTCTACCGTCCTTTTGAAGAAGAAAACGATCCATCCACCAATTTGCCAAGAGCTCAATCATCCATGTTTATAAAATATATATAAATTACAAGAAATAAACACTTTTTAAAAATTGTTTTAAATATTGTTTCCATATGTATATATATATATATATATATATATGAAAACAATTAGAACAGATAGAAGGGACAACAACAGAGGCAATAGTAGATCTGTAGTAAACAGACAGAAAGAAGGAAGAACTGCGGTAAAGAAAATAATTTTGTGGATAGGAAAAGTTAGAAATCATGGAGAATGGAAACAGGCAGTTAGTGGAAGCCAAAGTCTAAGTGCACTTAGTGTATATCATCAAGTGCACTTAAGATCGGCTGTGATATCGTAGTTGGTCTGGCAAAAATGTGGTGCTACGTGTGTATTAAGATGGTGGCGTATGTCATCCAGGTGTTCACGGAAGCGCTCAGAAAATGAGTGTTTCCTTTCAACTACGTACAAAACTTTACATTTAGTGCACTTGATGATATACACTAAGTTCGTCACAAAGACTGCACAAAACATACTTACCTGTGCCAAGTCCCATCCTGTCACTCTTACATGGGCTGATGCCATGGCTCCTAAAGCCAACAGACAACGAACTAACTCACGCATCCCACTAGTCATGACTTATCATCCTCTTAACCAGTCACAGACATCGTAGTTTAAAAGCACTCTATACAACATTCATGTCCTCTGACTGCACCTATCTTCCCTGAGCCACCCATGCCATCCTACGGACGTAACAAAACACTACGGTATCACCTTGTCCACACCACCATCCAGAACAATCCCACATCCACATCGCCAACCAGGCTTCCTGGCACATACCATGTTGAAAGCTACCCACAGTAAATTGGAACAACAGATGAACACTTCCCTCCAATCAAGGCCAACCAAACGGAAATACATGGCCTTGAGAAAAATGAAGAGCCTGTCTCAGGCCTAATTGTCAGGAAATAGGTTTCCAGGCAGGAAATTATGTTGCCAGCTGAGAAAATATTAACAACAAAGACGGAGAGAAATTTGCTGCCAAAGGTCTCCCACCAAATCCACATAGGTTTCCAAGGGACCAAACAGACAGAGCCTTTCCAATGAGCATAATTACAGGAATAATGCAAAACAGCGAATCGATATGGAGGGACTGGCTGGTTTTGAGTGGAATCTATAAAAAACCGCTTTGGTTTTCGTGTGTATTTGATTATCAAAAGCCCACAATCTCAAGCTTATTCTTTATTCAGCCTCTCAAGAATGGGCTACAAAGGCAATTGGCTAGAACTTTACTCAATTCAAAAAGTCACATCTCGTGAGCAGAGTACCATGCACACTACCAACTATGTGAAGTGGAAATATCTTGAGTTAATCATTGCTTAACAATATCAGCAGGTTAATAAAGAGAAACAGCTTTGGACAGACATACGTAGATGTTTCTTGGAAGCACAAGCCATTTGTTCCAATTTATTGTACGCCATCCAAACAATCCAGGAGCAACCAAGGCGCTTAGGTGATCAATACCAAAAAGATTTGAGCTTAGATGACCTGAAAGATGAATTTCGTCACTACATAACGTTTCAGCAATTGATAGAGATGTTGAAAAATAGAGCATGTGCCATGTTCATATCTATTTACGAAAAGAAGATAGAAAGTTTTTACCCACAAATATGCGTATATAGTCTTCAAAAATAGCAGTCTTCTTTGTTTCGACAGCTAAGGAATTAAATTAAAACGACTTTGACATTTTACTCATAGATTTAATCGAATGTAACAAGTTAATGTAAGAAATATTTGGAAAGGTATTTTATGCTAATGTAAAGGGTTATGTTTGCAAATATATTCTGTTAGTATCCCCTGGATCCCCTTTCTTTTGCTCACAGTGGACCTCGTTTTCAGTTTTGACCCAGGGTCTCTTAAACCTCTTGGCGGCTATTGTCACAAGCTTCCACCAAAGTGTTTCTCAGGCTCATTGCAAGAAGTGTAAGACTTATTTAAGTTTCTCCCGCACAAGTGAATTGTCCATGTATTCTTAGCTATTGTTCTATTAGTAGCTCCTTGGTAAACGAAAAGCTTTACTTGTCAGCTTCATGCAGTTGTACCTTAATGCTGCAATCCTGACCATTAAATCTGCGATTCCTTACTACGTTGGGTTTACGTAAGTTTAACTTAAGCTCCTAAAAATCCAAATGCAAATTCTCTGGAAAATGTTCAAAATATGATAGCAGTGCCAATACATTTTCCGTCTAGTTCATAGATCGGAAGTGTCACGCCCGCAGCTTATGACATGCCAACCCAGGTAAATCCTTTAGTATTTCACAGTTCCTTTCACGGAGCAACTTGCCAGCACCATAGATCGAATTTCTAGTCTTTTTGCCATTCATTTGCGGAGTCGTAGTCTTGATTAAAAATGACCTGTTCAGTTCAGTCAGAGACAGATTAATGTATTTGACTTCTATAACACAATGATCTATTCATTCTACAAATATTTTCGTCATTAATTCCTTATACAGGCCAAATTTCAGAACAAACAGGAACTTACCAGATACCGTAAAAGGAAAATTATTGTCAAAAGTCTTTATTGGATGAAAAAGCATACTGTGGAAAAAATGATTAGCAATGTCACAGAAAGACGATCAGAAGTGAAATGACTTCCTGGTATAGACCACAAAGCCAGTGTTTACGTTTTTATATTGAAAACCGTTTAAAATGATATTACATAAACCGTCTTCAACTCACAAAACGTCGAGGCCTTTTGATCACTGTAAGGACTTTTCTCACGGGCAAAGTAGTATAGTACGTTAAAAGTTTGTAATATCGACTGAGTCTTGGACAATTGTCAAGAGTAGAAAAGTCCTGTGGTAGTGAGCGACTTGATGACTTTCATGTGGTCTATGTGATCCTCAATTTAGGATACCTTTTGTTCTCTAAAATTGCTTTAGATCAGCAAGAATGTTTGTTTGAGGTCTCACTGTATCGTTGAAGAGGGGAGAGATATAAAGTTTCGATCAAAGTCGAAAAATTCTCAAGTAGAGAAAAGTTTATGAAGCCACTAGTTTTAGTATTTCAACAACAAATTTTAAATATCTAGTTCTTGTCAACTCAGGATAAGGATAAAGTTAAGGCTTGTAGCAATGTGTAAGACGTGCATGTGATGTTTTGTTTTTGGTTTGTAAAGTAGAAACTGTCCAATAGCAGTGAATGATTCAAAATGATCTACCTTCAGTAGCAACTCCTTTTGTCGTTTGGAGTATTGCTCTTGTGATCATGTGTTAGACAACAAGTGAGATCTGATGGACTCTGTTTGTAACTTACTTTTAACTTAACTGATGTTATTCATCATTAACATTAAGATAGCCGTGAAAATTTGCACTAAAAACAGGAGTGTGAATCGTCAAAAAGGTAAGTATAGATATATGGTAACCTTTTTATGCGAAATATAAATCGAAACCAGTCAATGAAAAGCAATAGAATAATACAAAAGGAAAATATAAAAAGAAGACAATAATTGGAAGGATCCAAGTAAACAAAGGAACTCTTTGCTTAAAAGTCCTGGTTTTCAGACACCATAATATTCTATTAGTAAAATTTTCTGAAACAGACTTGGCCAAAAAATGAATCCGTCTGAAAATTTTGGCGGTAAGTGTAACTTTCGTTGTCGTAGGGACTATACCCGTACACGTGTGGACAACGGCTCTAATAGAGTGTATCCATTTTACGCAAAATTTTTATACGAAACATCGAAGTTCAGCACAGAAACACAAGGAATATTGGGAAAATGCAAGCTTAACAAAACGTAAATTGGACAAGATCATGCTTACTATTCTTTTTTCTCCTATTTAAAAACAAAGCACATTTTTGAATCAGCAAAGTTTACCAAGACCAAATCTCCATGCAAAGATTCTAGTTATTAAGGTATTAGCAGTAGGTCAGGTAACTATAACTTCATACGGTGGACATCAGTAATTCTAATGCCATGATTTTTAACCACAAAGGCAAACAAGGTAAGTCTGTGTCAACAGTTTTAAGGGGACAGTCGTAGTTTGTGGCATTACATTGTAAATTTTTCTTCGTAATATGGTAGCATACCTACCAAACGTATGAAAATACGACCACAAATACAATCAATTTTATCTCATTATTTGCTTTAAGGCTGTATTCAAAGCCCTGAGACAGCACGGAGTTCAAGAGGAATATATCAACATCTTAAAAGAAATCTACAGGGGAGGCACATCACAGATCAGAACAGAAAAGCTAAGCAGAAAGATTAACATTATGAAAGGAGTTCGGCAGGGAGATACGCTGTCACGGGTTATGTTTGCATCACTACTAGAGGGGATCTTCCAGAGGATAAACATTGAGAATGGGCATCAACATCAATGGAGAGAAGCTCAATAATCTGCGATTTGCTGATGACATCATCTTGCTTGCGCAGACAGAGAAAGAGCTGGATAATCTGCTGAACAATCTGAACAGAGAAGGCAAGAAAGATGGCATGAAGATAAATAGAAAGAAAACCAAGATCATGCGAAATGAAGGATCATACCGAAGGAAGGCATCTTTATTGATGGAGAAGATCAGGAAGAGGTGGACCAGTACAAATACTTAGGAAGATTGCTAACGCCAGGAAATGAGATTGGAAAAGAGATTGACCAAAGAATACAATCGGGATGGAAACGATTTGGCCAGTACAGCACCTTCCTAAGAGAATGCCCATGTGTCTAAAGAAGAAGATCATGGACATAGTCATATTCCCGGCAATGACCTATGGGGCTGAGACGTGGTCACTGACAAAACATCACAAATACAAGCTTGCGGTACCCAGAGGAGCATGGAAAGAGCAATGCTGAACATCAATTGGAAGGACTGGATCAAGAATGAAGTTATAAGATCAAGAACCAAAGTGAGAGACCTCATCGAGAATGTCGTATTCTCAAAAGGCCAGTGGGCAGGACATCTCGCCCGAATGGAAAACAACAGATGGGCCAAGAAAACTACTGAGTGGCGGCCAAGAGAAGGAAGCAGAGCTAACAGAAGACCAAAGAGGAGATGGAGAGACGAGATTCAGGAGAAGGCTGGCTGCACGTGGATGCAAAGAACACAAGATCGGAATGCGTGGAGGAGATTGTGGAGACTACCCGCCAGCAGTGGCGTGAACAGCTGACATGATGATGATGATGATGATGATGATGATGATGATTTGCTTTAAAAATTTAACGATCAGTGCAGGAAATTGATAATTACTTACGTTATGTCAGTAGTAGAAATGATAGCTTACAGTAGCTTTCAAACGGAACATTTTTCTAGGAATTGTATTGAAAGATATTCGTCGAAAATCAAGCTAGAGGGCTCGCCCGAAGAAAGGGACACAAAAATTTTTTGCTACATTTCACAATTTAATTTAGATTTTGAACAAATGCAAAGTGCTCTATAAACAAGTGTTCTCAGGTAATGGGGAATATAAAATCTATCCTTTTTAAAAACGGGTATCCAGGGGATGTTATTTTGTAGGAGTTTTTAATGTTTCAACCAGAGAATAGCCAATTCGCGCTTGAAAAGCTAAGATGACTGCCAAAACATGCTATTCTGTCATAGACTAGCATTTACTACGCCCTAAAATGTATGAAGACGAAACTTTTTTGATAATTTGCATAGCTAGACTGTCCTTCCATCTAAGTGTATTGGAGTCTGTCTACATTACAACAAGAAAACCAGAACTCTGTAGGCAGACAGAGTTTGTTTTTTTACTTGGACTCTTTGTTTTTTCATTTCCTTTTTGTCTTTTTTCTTTATTGTTTATTTACTTTCCTTTCAGACGATTTGAACACTGAAGAGGGCTAGACGAAAAAAGCTTTCAAGTGGGTTTTTAACACAATGTAGCAAATTTTTAAGGCGAAATCCAGTTTGTTTTTATTGGCATTCAGTATGTCATTTGTATTCTTACATATGAAAAGTTGTCATCTCTGTAAAGACAGAATGGGTTGAACAAAAATCCTGAGTATAAAAGTGACTTATTTTCCAATTTTATGTAAGAATCTTGACTCTGATCTTTTAATCGGTCTTCGATCACATTTTATGTTACAGAGTATCAACCTTTTCAAAGTGACAGTTTATTTCAATGTGTAATATGAATTACAGAAACTACGATTTCCAGTCTTAATAGCTATGGTCTTGTGGCTTGGATTGGAAAGATTAAAGCACTGCTTTGATTGATTGAGAGCCTTTACTGCGCTATTGTAGTTGGAATCCTACCACATTCTCTTCAAGAATAACTTGGCAACATTAAGTACCCAAAGATAACGAAAAGCAAATGATCACGTCACCACAACGCATATCCTAAGCCGAGAAGGATACAAGAACTTGGAAGCATTCGAGACTGCAACAATTTTAAAAAGATTACAGGCTATTTGGATGGTGGAACTAACAGAAAAGAAAGGTTTGACGACATTGCAGCTGCTAGAGAGACAACGCATTGGTGAATCCGTCAGCGAAGCCAAGAGAAAATAATTGTTATCATACTGCTGTTAATAAGAGGATAAGTAAATATCTTACCACAATTATTAAAGTAATCCAGCTTGAAGGAAGTAAAAAATTTTGATCCAAACTATGCACAGACGTTTCCATCATTAGTATCAAGGTGCAAGAACCAGCATGCAGATTGTCAGACCTTGCTCTATGTTATTATAGTTAATACTTATTGATTTCCATTTCAAAATAATCATTCAAATAGAAATAGAACAAATAGGAAGTTTTACCGGTCTGCATATTGCTTTCTGACTATCAATGTCTCCCAAAGAGTATCAATAATCACAAGCACAATATGGATTTGCTTCTGCGACTTTTACCATAACCTGCTTTCATTAGACATGACAAGAGATCAAAAGACTCATTCCAGCCCCGAGGAAGCCTTGAACCTGGTTACGTAAGCCCAAAACTGCTTAAATTACTTCCACACGAAGTTTATATTTTAATAATTTTTTAGTAACTTCTAAATCCAGATAATTGAAAGATGCCAAACATTACTCCAATGTAAAAAGGAAACCTAAAAATAGCTAATCAAATAAAACTAACATTAACTCCTTGTAAACTTCCCAACATAAATCTTTCTATATCCATTTCGAAGAGCGTAACCTTGTCTGTTGCACGTAATAAGGCTTCAGCCTTATCTCATGGTCATAATTCACACCAAACGATGAGGTTTATATACAAAACGTTTACATAAAACGGTAAAATTGAGTTTTCAAAGGTCAAACCACTCATTAATGCACTTTTTCCTTGAGCTAGTGTAAGAGGGGTTAGATGCGAGTATGCTCCAAGGGATTTTGTAGTCAGTGTTATTGTCTTTAAGTGTCCCAATATATTTTGTTGAGCTCTGTTGAATTTCTGGGTTGATCGTGTCTAAATGATGTAGTGCAGTTACATATCTCGTCTTCAATTCGTTTTCGGTGAGACTGATGTTTGTTTTCGTCGTGACTTTGTCTTGGCGTGTGACGGTAGCTTGGTATATGTTGGAAGGTTGGAGGTAGTTTTCCATTTAACCGGTATGTCTTTTTATCGGCCGTTGCGCCTTCTTGGTGTGTTGGTGTGGATTGTAGCGTTTGGGATTTTAAAATGCGCTTGTTGTTGATGATGATGGGGTTTTTTTCAGGGATGGACCCAGCACAAAATCTGACTGTTGCTTGGAAGAGGGGGCGTGATGCAGAATAGGGATTCAAAAGCGGAACTACGCCCAAGTATATGCTAAATGACTTTTATGTAGTAACCCAAGCATGAGTAGATGACAGAAGCCTTTTAGAGTAACACCATGAAGAAGCTCAACGCAGTATCATGAGCTAAAGTCGTAAGATTTATTAAACAAGTTCCATGTTACTCTACTTCTTAAAAAACTCCACAATAGCAGGTTCTAGTTACTTAAACCCTTATGGCAAATGTCAGGACATTGGTTGGCTTGCAATTATCAAAATCGCATGATTTCAAACAAACTTTAGCTCCTGCCATTTTTTAACTCTCCGTCTCACGTGTACGCAAAAAAAGTTTAGGGTTTTCCCAATGGCATTGTAGAGGTCCGCTGGTTTGACAGGATAAGCAACCCGGCAACTGGTAGCATAACGCCACATACATTCCCTGAATTCGTCAGGTGAATCAAAAATGCTTAATCGAGTCAACTATAAAAAGGACTAATATTGTAGAAGGTAAAAGGATTTTTTTATCACTAAAATTATTACAGTCAGGAAAAAAATTTGAAAGCAACTTGACTTCTAATGAAACAGTTGCTCTCGAAACTTTTTCAATCATCTGACAAAAAACTCTTTTGTGCAATTCTTGACGTTTCCGCGTGTTTTCCAGGTAAATACTTGAATACCAAAATATTGTAAACAACAATTTCCTGACTAGCGAAGCGTTACAAAACAGGCTTGTAGAAAAAAGATCCTCGTCTCCTTTTCCTCTCTTGAACTGTATTATGCTCTGCGCTTTTACACTTGAGCGCTGTTCTCACGGACTCATCAAGACTGACTATATATATATATATATATTATTGAGGTATTACATATATCTGACACTGATGAAGTGATGAAGGCTTAAGCCGAAACACAGAAAAAATTAATGAATTTCCCCTCACCCACCGCTGGGTTTCGTCTCGTGATACCATGGACTTTGAATGTCCTTCACCAAACCTTTGTGCCGTGATGGCACG
>JANTCA010004167.1:0-10361 GCA_024741275.1 Chironex yamaguchii | reverse complement strand
ACCTTAAATTTCAGGATACGATAATGTGACACGACAGCATTTTTTCGCTTTAAGGATAATTTTGCCAACTTGATATCATACGATAGATACAACGATGGAAGAACCAAGAGAAATAGATATGAACAGTGACGTTGAAAAATTTACATATCAAGGTTTAATGGAAAAGGAGGCTAAAGCCGACATAGAAAGCATTTAAATATCTCATATCATTGCTCACATAATGAATTTAAGTCGCTACTGTTTGGCCCTAATGACATGACATGGTTGCCATAGTAGTGCCGGAATAACATATTGCGAGAAGAGCAAGGGTCCCAAATCTCAATCAATCTGTGGAATGTTACCATAGCAGCACATATAGTAAACATCGTGTCACTTATTGTTACCCAGTTCACTTAAATTTAAATTCTTTTGTAAATCAGCTGAACCGCAGTTTCTTTGGCTGGGATTTTGTACCTGGTACCCACGTGTTGAATTGACACAAAAAGTGAGAAAACTGCTGTTAAAATCAAACCTGACCTGTCCACTCCACACAATTTTGAACCTGCTTCCTTTGTCACAGGAGGCTTCCAGTTAGCCGTAATAGATGTGCACAGCAATCATAAGGTATGAAAAATATGTAATTGCTAGTAAAACAATATACAAGTCAAAATGTTCAAACGTTACTTATTTAACCTTACTGTGCAAAAGGTGTTTGCGACGCTGACTACGGCTTGTTTGAAATTACTGAGTTACAAAGGCATGACTTATGTCAGCTACAGTTAGCCAGTTTTAGGTACTGTAGTGGGTCTGCATTTTTCAAAGATCGTATTATATAGATTGCACAAAGGTCTTAAGTGATATCATTCTCTATACGAAGCAGGATATCTTTTTTGCTTCTAGCTTTGTATTTGCAAGCACTGCAAGAGACAGAAAAGACGTTGCGAGTAATATGATAGACACAAAATCAGTCCAAGATGCTAGATTCGAGTTACTGCAGTCAAGCGCAAATTTCAAGAGGTGCCATGACCATTCTCTTACGTTAGCAGTGAAATACGCGAGTTTGTCCTTTCGAATTCTGTTTGATGTTATAAGAAACGTGCGATAAAGATTTTATCCAAATGTTGACATAAGTGAAATTAATGACTAGAATAAGACTTGTAGCATGCATTAGGCATTCGAACTTTCCGTTTTAACAAGATATTAGAGGAATGCGATAAGCTGCAGAATATGTGAGACCTTTGCCTTACCAAAAACCTTAATGTTGCAGTCCAAAATCACTGTTTGATGATCACACCTGAAGTCTCCTTGTCATTCTCGGTTTGTTCTAATGCTATCAAATGTGTTTAATAAATTATCAGAAAGAATACAAAGATGTCTGCCCTTAGAGACCAGAGGCTTGCATGTCTGACTATTGCGTAATTCAAGTGCTAATCTTCTACCTGAGCAGTTCCTTCCGAAACTAACAAAACAGAAAGTCGATGAAAAGTTTTATAGAAAAGCAGCAATGCAATATTTTGAGACTAGCATACCTGCGTGGACCCTGTCTTGGCTAGAAATTGTATTCTCTAAGACTTATTTGCTCTTTTGAGTTCAAATCACTGATAACCTTGTATGCCATCTTTGTACATGTATATCTTGTAGACGTGTGTTTTTCGAAGTGGGCCCACAACGGATTACTAAATCGTGTCTCTAACAGTAACTAGTAACTCTTATTCTGCTCTGCCTTATTATCTCGGTTACGGAGACTAGGTCTAGATACATCTGCTGATTTGTAATGTGACATGTCCATAATACATAGTCGTTATTCAGGCCGCTACATAATAACAAAGTCATTACAATTCGCCCACTGCGAAAGAGGTCTTGTACCAACTTAAGAAGTGTGTGATTATGTAAAGCAAATATGTCTTATAAACTCAACTATTGCAATACCTGATATCAGAAGAAGACTACAGAACTCAGTGTTACTTTGCAGTCTGTTTCATTTGCATCTAATTCTACAACATTGCAATTTGGCGTTAAGTATTGTCACTCAAGCACGTGTCCAGTCAATTTATACCCTGCCAATAAACTGGCTATCTTTGATAGAATCATCGAGGCTGAGGTATGCTTGAAGCATTTAGATATATGTTACCCCTAACGTCGTTCTGAGAAGAACACGGATACGTTTCTGTCAGTTATTGAGCGATGGAATAGAACCTTTAGCAAAAACAAGAATATTCTCGTATATATTCCTGCAAGTATTCAAAGAGCCAATGAGTGGGTAGAGTGCAAAATTGGAGCAGTAGGTGAAAAAAGAGTGTTAAAAAAGTCGTTATGAAAGAAATTAGCAAAACGTGAACAGTCTGCAGCTCATAACAAACTGCGAAGTCTCTGAGGACTAAAGAGGAAAAATCAGTAGAAACATATATGATGAAAGGTCAAAACAAACAAAACAAAATTCCAAAACAAAATTTCTCCGAACAACATATTTTTTTGCCTATAGAAAATGTCTACTCTCTGATTATCCAGACTTGATTGAAGTCCAATAAAGGACTACTATTAATATAGGAACAAAATTGCATTCAAGATTTTCTTGAAAGGCAATGATCAATAACTTTGCAGAGAGTATGCATGTGAATATTTGGGAAAGTAAGTGTTGAAGCAAAACATAGGAAGATTGCCATAATTATGGACGAGTAGGCAGCACTTTTAGTACAGAATGCGTTACTAATTACATTTGCAAAACTGAGTGTCTTAAATTCATTAATGTACTTTTTGACATTTCTGAACTGCCTAACCAAAACACAAAATTCAGTTGTGTGTGCATCGTTAAAATTTTAGCTAAGTATTTCTTTGACAAAGACTATCTTCTCCAAAATCTCAGTGTTTTTGCGTGTGATAGCGCGGCAGTAATACCTGATGTTGAGGTGGTGTTGGAAAGAGACTGTAAGAGGAGCTCCCTGTGATCCTCATTTATCACTGCAAGAATTATCAACTACATCTTTCGGGTTTTGGTGATATAAATCAATTGGTGGTTTCAATTTGTTACAAAGTCTATGAAAAAAAATTTACAACATATATCCATTTTCTTTAAAATTTCTGCCGTAAAGCCTGTACTTACAGAGCAGTTTATAACTTACGTATTTGTTCCTGTACTGTTTGAATACTTTCACACTTTATCAAAGATCTCACTGGTCGACCTATTCAACGAGCAACATACAATACAGTTGCTAAGAAGTTAGCAACAAAAGCCTTGTGGAAGACGTGGACAAATTTACATATTATCTGAATCTTTGAAGAACTCCTTATTGAGGCCAACCATTATTTGAAATATACGATTTAACGTTTTCGAGAAGATCAAGCTATACAGGAGAAATATTCTTTTGACCAAATAATTGGAAATGGTGTTGTTTTAAAAAGAGTCCTTTTCTGATAACTTTGGGAGCAGGTCTACTTAACCCTTGTTCAATAAAGCCTAGTTTTTGCAAGGTTTAATTGACAACATCAAAGCAAGAATGTTGAATGCTAGCAACGAACAAGCCTTAAAGAAAGTTTCATTAAAGAAACAAATCGTACCTCCAGGAGACAAGGGGCTGAGCCCACCACCTTGCAAAGTTTTGCAGAAAGACTAGATGGTGAATGTGTAACTAGGGAGTTACTGGTAGAAGAAGAAGGATGTTTACCTAGTCAAAAGCATAACAGTAGGATCTGGAACAAAATTGTGCAACATAAAAGTCATGTTTGAAAGATCATAGCTCAGAGATTGCTTATTTTCTTCATAGTCTTCCAAATCACCTAAAAAATTGTTGAACTCGTACTCAGTCATGCTGGACGAATCAGATTTTATGTACGTCTTCTGCTTTGTAATTTATTAACTGTGTTGTGATTTAGTTGCTAAAATTAAAGAATTTTGTCTGAAAGCAAGGATAATTTTGACATGGGCGTTAGTACACTAAAAGTCGATAAAACGATATTTGTCATAGTTACCTTGTACCTTGTTTATCAAAACTCTCAAAGTAAATGTTCAATTGTATTTCCAGGTCTTAAATATAAATATGGCATGGGTTTCTCTTTTGTTTAATCTATTTTATGAAAGAAATCATGAACTTAAATCACGCCGCTTCTGTGCTGCCATACTGCCTAGCTTTTCTAGACAGGGGACTAGCTGTTTGTAACATTGCTGGAATACAACAACAATATACAAATACTGCGTCACTACCCAGCTCAGACGATAAGTAGTTCATGTCGAATGACTTTCCTGTGATATTGTTGTCATATTGTAGTACAGCAAGACTATGAATTCAACCTAAATGTCAACTTTCACAACATGATATTAATGTTTGGTTTTGATTTTTATCACGAGCAGTTATTACTCTGACCTCCGACTTTAGAACTCCTGTTGATGCCCCAGTTCTGCTCGATGTTTGCCAATTACGTACATTTTAGGCCTTCCCCAATGTACTAAAGCTATATTCCTGATGTTTCTACCCTGGTCGAACTTTTATAGAATTAAGCTAACAAAAATATAAAATTTGTATGATCTGCTGATGTTAATTCCGTAATTTTAGAATGAAGAAAGCCTTAGGTAACTCAATGACATAGGCCTACTGTACATGTGATGCCTCTGAGTTAAGTATACGTTTTATGGGAAGTTGTTGATAATGTAAAGAAACCAATTTCTTTTGGTAGTCGACGTTTACCACCTACTGAGCAGAGATACTTCGTTCGTGAAAATGAGACATTGGCGTGTATTTGTAGATTCCATCCTACCTATTATTTAAAGTCGTTTGTGGACAAAATGAAATATTGGTTTGTTTGTACTAGCAAGCGGATTGAAGATAGTCTTCTTCAACAACAAGTGATTGCTAAAAAGTAGAAACAGACAAACTACGCAAACTTTAGACAAGCTGTCGCCGCAAGGAGGCTGATCCAACCTGGTGAATAAGGGGAAAATAGTTTACTTCAAACAAGGAAAGGGTAAGTCAAGGTTCTCATCAACAAGAGTAGTAGGCCAAAGAACAGGAAAATGCTCCTACAAATTACGATATGGGATGTCGTATGTTTGGTCAAATGTGCAAGCCTAGACGACTTTATAATACAACAATTCCCTCCGGACATAACGAAGTCAATCTCGCACTTGTACGAAGCAGGATAACACTTACACAATTACGTGATTTCTATACAAACTAAATGTAATATATTCATGTATTTTAAAGAGAGGAGAAGGTGATGTTGTATAGGCTCTTACATAATGATTAAGTCACTACAGTTGTTAAAGATGCCTTGTATGAAAATATTGTAATCCTCCAAAAGCTAGTCTCCCATAGAAAAGGAGCTTTAAGAGGAGTGGAAAAATTCCTTGCAATATCTGTATTTAACATAGCCGAAATTTTGAAAAAAGTTGTAATTATTTTAACGATTTCCTTGTTTTACTCAAATTAATACTTTTTAATTTGAAGCATTCATTTGTATGTCTGAGCGTAGTCTCTCAGCATTTCTTACGACCATTTGCAATACTTGATTTTTACTGTCATTATTCCTTATCGTGCAGCTTAATAATGTGAAAACTTACGTAGCTCAACTCACGTGTATTTCACGAGCCATGATGCATCGAAATTTGCTTTTGTCTGTCTTGCCATCTGCCGATTATTTCCCCTGAAATGTGGTGTAGCCGTTAAATAAGCACCAGTCTGCCTCGTGGTCATCTGCTGTGCTTCGGTTCTCGTACTTGGGTAGCTACTTGGTCTTTGCACCTGTGACAGATTCCAGGAAATGTCAATCTTCTTTCTTGAATGTCTTGAGAGGTGGCACGTTTGTGTCGCATTGAATTACTTCAAATTCTAAAGTCATTAATGAAGATTGTCATCTAACAGACATTCTGTTTAGACAAAAGTAACCTAGGGCTTGTAGGTTTCTGTAAACAAACTTGACTCACTGATCTTAAGAGGAAGCAGCTTCAGTAGCACGGGAAGTTCGTGTCTTGGTTGTTAATCACTCACTAATTGTAATTACGTAGGTAGATCAAATGATTCTAATTTGCAGCAAAATTTAGTACTTCTTTGTAACCTGTTTCATTTGCTTCTACTTCTACAACATTACAATAAACAATTTTTAATCGATAAGATAAATCACTGTATGAAACTTCATGCTAAGCAAACTACAAGTTACAACTTTGCTACTTTTATTGACAGATAACAAATGGTATTTTCTCCTGACTTAGATTGTGTAGGTCCAAATTCGAGGACGGATCGGAGTAAGTTCTCTGTACAGTACAGTTATCACTTTGAAACTCCATTAATTGACACCATATTGCGAAATAAAGAGGACTTTCACTTAAAATGTTGCCTTTTTCGTTATGTCTATGAGAAAAAAGTCTTCTGACACCAAGATTGTGAGAAACCTGACAAAAGGAAGGAGCAAGTAGACTTCGGAGTCAAATAGTAGAATAAATGGTGTATGTAATATTTGGAGTACACATATCAAATTTCAGACGGAAAAAATGGGTTATGAACGCCTTTGAATTTTGGTAATGTTATTCTATAACTTGATAAAGATTCTTAGCTTTTTTTCACTGTCGTTGATCAGATTATACTTACATGACCCTGCAGAGTGGGGGAGCAAAAGCAGTAGCTCCCACAAATTTTCAAAGTAAAGTTTTCTGTGCGGCTCTCTGAAAACACGAGATAAACCAAACTTTCAGGAAGAAAAATACTCCCGGAGGATATCACCTAATCGGATAAAACACACTTCGGATAAATAGGCCTGAGTGCGTTCCATTTTTGTCAGCTGAGTATTTTCTATAGTACTTCCAATTATCGTGCTATTTCCAAAACTAGATAATAGTGTTTATCTAGTGCAAGTTAATATAGACATAAAACCTTTCACTCCCATCCTTAATTTCGATAGCATCAATTTCGATTCCAAGCACATAAAAAGCTAGCAAAGGTAAATTCAATTCAAATTTACAGATAAAAGTAACAGTGTTCTGAAATGCTTTTTGAAAAAGACAAACCCAAGACTGCAGTTAAGCTCAAAACTCTGCAAGACTCTACCCAACAACCAAAAAAATAATCATCATCTTCCTTGTCGTAACCAATGTCACTGTTTTTTGTGAGATCATTTTCGAGCCTTCAGTGACTTTGGACTCGCTCATCAACGTCACAAGACCGGTTGAGTGGCTTAGTAATGTTCATGATTCACAGGGGAAGCAAATTTATACCTTCTCTTTATGAAGATTATGAACGAAAAGCTAACTGGACAGTAACGAATTAATAAATGACACATCGGATTGGACTCAAAGTTTACATTAACATTTTCCTGGAAGTTCTGTTCCGGGAATTTTGGTTGCGTTCAGCTTTCAGGTGGCTGTTTTCTGGTGACAAAACAGGCAGGGGTACAAAAAGTTTTGCTTGACTGCCTCCCCTGAGAATATCCTGTGTACGGCCATGTATACATTTATATAAAATTTCTGTTGTTACTTAATCAATTAATAACAGACCAACTCACTCATCTCTTGCTAACGTGCTTACTTACTTATGTACTTACCTACTTACTTACTTACTTACTTACTTACTTACTTACAAAGTAACTGCACATAACACCTTTGCTATCCCTGTTATAACGCCGACTGTCGGGTTGATTGATTGGACGATTGCAGACATTGAGCAACCAGACATCAAAACCGGAAAAAAGCTTTCATCAACTGGAAAGTTTCACCCCAATTCAAATAAAGATAAACTTTATATCAGTAGTACCAAAGGTGGAAGAGGTCTGAAAAATATCAAGATATTCTTTGAAAGCAGGCTCATTGCAATATACTAACACGTGAAGCTGAACTCTGAACGTAACCAGATCCTCATATATGTCAACAAACGTGAGAAGGACTCAATAAATAGAGTTTGTGAAGATCTACTAACAAATGCTCACATACAGACTAACACAAGAGAAAAACCGAAGGCACTAAGCAAAAGGTTCAACACAACAAAAGGTTATGAGCACACCGAGAGGTATACACAGAAACTGATGCATGGGTTCTCCCACAGAAAATGCAACACAAATATTGATTTACAAGCAAGGATTAATCGTACAAAGGACAGAAATACCACATCCCATTTTGTTGGATACCTGGATGCAATCATGGATCAAAAGATACCTACGAGGTATCTACAACATAAGCGCCAACTCGACCAAGGTATGAAGCCAACGATTGACAAAAATTGCAGATTATGCCATGCTTTCGTAGAAGATGTAGTCCACGTGATCAGCGGCTGTCCCAGCATTTCAGCAAGGTATTACCTACCGTTAAGACATGATGATTTGGCAAAATACTTAATAAAGGCCTTTATCAAGAAAAACCACCTAAACCATAACTACAATGCTACGAGAGAGCCTGAATACGTCAAAATTATCGACAACATAGAATATTGGTGGAACCTACCAGTAAAAACCATGACCAAGGTCCCTCATAACAAGCCTACTGAAGCACATGGAAGAGCTTGGTTTTGAAAAGAAAGAAGCTAAGAAACATATAATCAAGATGCAAGGAATCGAATCTGTCGGGGCAGTAAAGATATGCAAAACATTTTTGAAGTTTAGACCCACTATATTGACTGCTGTTGTATTGTTTTAGTATTATATAATCAATCTTGTCTCAAGGTTTGGACCGATTGACTTATCTTAATGTAAAGAAATGTTAATTTGAAATGATTCATATGTATAAAGCTTACGTACTTACTTACTGATCTTAAGGGGAAGCTGTTTCATTGGCACGAGAAGTTCTTGTCTTGCTTGTCACAGGTTTGTGATTCTTTCGATTACAGCGGAGCAAAAATTAGAAAGAAAGAACATTTTGAAAGGCAGAAGTAGCTTTGTAATTGTAAACAGAACCTGACTCGCTTGACTGTGCAATGAGAGTTCTGGAGAGTCAAGGACTAGCAAACCAGAAAGATTTTAGATAAACGAGTGGCATCACTTACATAATACATTAGTCGGAAAAAGAAGACGCAGAATTGCGCAAATCAATTAGATTCAAATAAAAAAATAGCGCTTTAAAAAGAGCGAGCAAGAGTATTGGAGTATTTTTCACGAAACTATTAAAGATATCTTTCTGACTTGCCATCTTTAAATCAAATTAAGTTTGTAGTCTTAAAATTCTAAGTGCTTTAGTGTGAAGTCAGAGTTACCTTTGATCCCGATTATATTGATTATATATTGCATTTTCTACAAACGTGCAGCCGTTGAATCACTATTTGTAACAAAATCATTCCTACAGAGGACCAAAGTAATCCTCGACCTTCATACTCGAGTCAACTCAATCGCATGCATTAAATATTCGAAGACATAAGCATAACGTAGAATGATATGTAAGCATAGCAGCATAACAGAGATTACGGTCTGATAAATCTTTAATAGGTGCACAGGCCCTTGTGTTTTGAGCAAAAATGAAAGAACTGTCTGAAGGTCATGTATACATACTAATAGTACTTGCAAGGTTAGGTCCAATATCGGCCTACGAACAAGAAAGAAACAAACAAATACCTTTTTATGATAAATTTTGGTATGGAATGATCAATAACCAAACAGTTCCATTCTGCAACATACTCTAGCTGTCGTCACCAGTCTCTATAAAATTACATGTCAAACAAGCTAAACTTCTTAAAGTCCCACTCTTTATCGCGTTAGTTAAAGCAAAAGATGTAGTTTTGAGTTATAAGGCTATCTTATCGTTACTACCTCCATAGTGATAGGGAACGCGATTCCCTGAGTGGAGGTGTCGTATCACCTTGTGTTCTTTCGTTTCTTTATAGCTAGCAGTCGTACTACTGTAAGAGTATAAGATAATTTATTAATGGGATTAATGTGCTCTATGAAGTAAATTCTTTTGTTTTTTACGATGTAGTGTTGAATTCTTTGATTATAATGTTCTTCTTTTGCTTAGTATGAGCTATTTTTGATCTTGGTGCCACACATTCAATGGCTCTCAGGTGTTCTTTGTCCCTGTGTTCCAAAGATTGTTTCGGCTCTCCAATGTAGAAGATCAGGCAGTTTTTACTGCAGATTCCCATTTCTCTGTTCCTCAAAGATGTCTCTCAGGTCTCAAACTCTTACTTGTCTAGTCGAAGGTGGCAAATACCTTCGGAAAACCCAGATTACTTATTTTCTTTTTGCTTTTTATCAGATTTACGTATTTTGTAGTAAGATGGAATTCCCGACAGTGAGACGAAGTATGCGTCCATCTCTCAATCAATCTGTGGAATGTTACCATAGCAGCACATAAAGTAAACATCGTGTCACTTATTGTTACACAGTTCACTTAAATTCTATGCTTTTTGTAAATCAGCTGAACCGCAGTTTCTTTGGCTGGGATTTTGTACCTGGTACCCACGTGTTGAATTGACACAAAA
>JANTCA010004166.1:0-10362 GCA_024741275.1 Chironex yamaguchii | reverse complement strand
AGTATATTCTCTTTGTGTTTTTCTTTCTTTTCCTAGTATATTCTCTTTGTGTTTTTCTTTCTTTTCCTAGTATATTCCTTCTGTATTTTTCTTTCTTTTCCTAGTATATTCTTGCTGTGTTTTTCTTTCTTTTCCTAGTATATTCCTTCTGTGTTTTTCTTTCTTTTCCTAGTATATTCCTTCTGCGTTTTTCTTTCTTTTCCTAGTATATTCCTTCTGTGTTTTTCTTTCTTTTCCTAGTATATTCCTTCTGTGTTTTTCATTCCTTTGTATATTTTACTTACGAATACACTACGAATGCTCAATATTTCCTGGAACTACCACCACACCAATGAATATGTGCTGAATGAAGTTGAAACGTTAGTAGGGAGGAAAGAGAGATTATTAAAAACAACAAGAAGGAAGCTACGATGGTTTGGCCACACATGCAGAAGGAAAGGATCTTTAGCAAGCACCATAATGAAAGGACAAGTTGAGGGTATGAGAAGAAGAGGGAGACCCACAAAGATCTGGGTTGGTGATTTGAAAGCGTGTAGCAAGAAAAGTGTTCAAGATTGCAATAGAAAAAGGAAAAAATTGACAAAAGAACTTAAACTAATACATATCCCCTAACAAGCAGATACAATCGCTGGAAAAACCTCGCCAACCCTAACAAATCACTAAGAATCACTGAAGTTTGCGACTATCCCGCACAGCATTGACACTTCGGGGACATGATTGTTGAAATGGAAATCATTTTTATTTGGCAAGAAAGTCGGCTACTTCCGGGATAGCTGTTGAAAACGCCTCCACATTTGTCCTAAAACGCGTAAGAAGCAAAATAGTTGTCGACTCCCACGATTTTTACGCTAATGATGACAACTGCGAGCCAGGCTTTAAAAACACGCAGATCTCATTCAAACAAACCAGCTATCTTAAGCCCGTTTACACTAGTACGAATCCAGAAGAGTACGAATCCATTTCGGATCCATAACGATATCTACTAGCGTTTACACTTGGAACTGTACCGGAACAGTTCCACTCAATTGACTCCTTTGTTGCCTTAGTAATGTCCAGTTATCTATTTTTAAATCAGCTTCGAGACGAAAAAATAGGTTGTCTAGTAACTCGTCAGTACCTGTGTAGATCCGTTCCAGCCGTTTACACTGGACCTCAGTTGGAACGGATCCCAGCTCTGGAAAGCGATCCCAGACTAGTACAGATAGTGGATCCGTATTGGTATGGATCCATCAGTTTCAGTGTAAACGGAAAGCATATCCGTGCCCGTTTTGGTACTGATCCGTTTCGATCCGTTCCAGTGTAAACGGAAAGCATATCCGTGCCCGTTTTGGTACTGATCCGTTTCGATCCGTTCCAGTGTAAACGGGGCCTTAGGTGAGCCAGCCCATGTCGTGTAAACAAGCCCATAGTGTTAAGAGCCCTCTGAAATGTAATTCAGCTTACCTCTCCCACTAAACTGCATCTTGCTTGATTAGGACGAATTATAAAAGGAAATGAAAAAGAGGGGGTCATGGCACCCCTAAATCCCCACACAGCACCGGCAGTGGTGAAACCCTTCCTCTGCTGCTGCTTATCGATTTTGCTAAACGTTGCAACCTCCTAGAGGAAATGTTGCCACCAGAGTAATTGCTGGTCGCATCTATCATTCATTGTTAATATTATCACTACAAGTGACATTACAATCATTATTTTTATGTGTATTCATTGTCTAGCGCCTCAATACATTACAGGTAAAACTACAAAACAAAGTCACATAGGAATTGAGAATATCTATATAATTTTGAGACCTATTCATTACTTCCCTTTATGCTTTGTATGAGCTGTAATTTATCATGACGTCAAACTATGAATGGAGCGAGTTCAAAAGTAGAGGAAGAATTCCTTTTATCCTACTTAAAGATAAAATGTCGCTGTAAATTTTCAAAAGTCATAGCCTGACGACAATAGAAGGGTTTTCAAAACGCACTGCAAATCTGACGTCATTTCTGTGTACTTAAACAGCTCAATAGGAAAGTCGAAGGATTCTTTGTCATTTAACCTAATCTTCCATTCATGTAATTGGGTGTAAGTCTATCGGTGTATACGCTTTACAAATGGCATGTGTTTTGTGCCTACAAGGCATGCATTTATGGTCGCTTTGCAGGGGATCATAACCACAAGTTTATTTCTGTTCTTAACACAAGACCACCCTGTATAGATTCCCAAAATGTATGCTCGAAAAAATTTACCACTCAAACTCATGATCAACGTTTTCATCCATAAATCCAACCTGGTCTATAAATACTAAGATTGTTCAAACATCTGATGATGGGAGAAGAATCTCTTAGAACGTGGCTCAGAAAGAGATCACGACTTATGACATGATAAAAAGTCTTCATCTGCCGTTACTTCCCATAAAAGAAAATTTCTTAAAATGAGCACTCCCTTCGAGCGAGCGTCCCCCTCCTTTGTTGATAATTTGCCGACATGTTTGCCTCGTATATGCGCCACCTTTTATCTTTTATGTTATATAACTTAATTCAAATCAAGAAGAATGAAGAGGGTTAAGGCACGGCAAACTAATCTCGTAAAATTTGTTATACCATAAGAAAATTATTCGTGAATCTGGCTACTGAAATAAATTTATAATGGAACTTTTCGTTTATTGATCTGCTTATAACTATTGGAGTAGATTGTGTCTGATCCTCAAATTAGTGCCTCGCTCAAATGCGAGGCCCGATGAATGAGCGTTTCCCTTCGAAACTTCGCTCTATTGATGAAATACGATGAGCATAGCAAAATTGTTTTAGAGCTTTGCCCCCGAATCTTCTCACAAACACCCCACCCCCAGTATTGTCAAAACCCATACGGCACTGCAATAGACAAATCTCGACGAACGAATTTATGATCTTGTCTTGTATGTTAGTTTGGGTGCACGCCCTCTTGTTTACTCTTGTGGGGCCATACCATGTCTTTCTAGCGTCCCCAGTTTGGTTGTCTTTCTTACTACCACTGACGAAAGCAAGCCCCAGTGTATTTAAGTCGCCAAGATTGTTGCCTCACTTTCGTGGTGTTCCCCAAAACGAGAATTATACCCTGCTACCATTTAGTAGGGTAGACAGGCCATCATTGACTGATAAACACAAGAGTGCATACTCATAGTCAAAAAGACACTGCCTTGGTCTAATTGATTGCATGACATTCTCCAGGCCAGATATTGTGAGTCCGAATTATCGTCGCTGCAAGACTCAGTTGAGAGGGAAGATAACGGGGTCCCAGTTAGATGAAGAGATTGGTTCCTTGTAAGTTGTAAGTTCACAAACCCTGCTCATAGATATCAGCTACTTTTGGAAACAAAGGTACCAATGTCCGTAATTGTCCTTAGAATATTGAGGACTCAGGATTCTAAGCAAGAATCTCTCATAAGCGTAGGGACTTAGGCTACAGCGGGAGAGTTTTAGGGCTATTGCAATCTCCCAACGGGTTGGAGGGCGGGAGCCGTGGAAAATCTCTAAATTTTACTTTACGTTGGAGATTAAATCAAATAGAAGACAATCATTGTGGAGCTTTACCCGCCCCTAAACCCTCCCCGGCAATTACGACCCTGATGGTATTATCATTACAACGAAAACTAAAGCGGCGAAGAAAGAAAACGAGAAGATATGAAAAAATGCACAGATTGACGCAAGACGAAAGTTTACTTACCAAGTATTTCCACTCGTGTTCATGACTCAAATAAGACCGCAATGCATGCTAACTTAAGAGACATTTGAAAAACTAGAGCAAAAATTCTTTAGCTTTTCAAACATGGCATTCTATTACATTAGACACCACAGAATAGAATACTATGAATGGACCTAGTTCTTAAGTAGAGGAAAAATTCTTTTTATCCTACTTAAAGATAAATTGCCCCTGTAAATATTAGAAAGTCATAGACTGACAACAGGAGAAGGGGTCTCAAAATTCACTGCAAATCTGATGTTATTTCTCTGTACCTAAACAACTCAATAGGAAATTCGAAGGATTGTTTGTCATTTAACCTAATCTTCCATTCATGTTATTGGGTGTAAGTCTATTCATACTCCCACGTCATTATTATAGCGAAGGTGGCACGGTTACAATGAAGACTCATGACAGCCGAGCAAGAGAAAAGTTACATAGCTGCAATTTGATTATATAAAAAAATTGTTCTTTAAGAAACTGAAAACCAGATTAACTACTGGACCAGAGCAGCTACGTTGCCAGCGGTGGGCGTAGGGGGTCTAAGACCCCATCGAAATCTAGTGTGCCCCCAAAATTGCAGAGATATAATTTGGAAATTTTAAATGGCAGTTATGTAGTCTTGAATTATGTCTTCAGTTACACGCATGTCATTGCGATGCACATTAAAGTCTAGATACTATACTAGAAAGACACTTGTTTCGCTTTACCTACCATCCACCTTCCACCCCTCAAAAAGCTTGTTGAGCTCCCTGATGAAGATTTCAAAGTTTCACGGTCAATTAATTGAGCAGTACTATATTTCTAACTTTGAGTGTTAATAGTTTGGTAACTCGTTCTTCTGTTTCTTGTCTTTATTGTAGCATAATCGCTATCGAGCGTTGCTGATTCCCATGCCAGGGTTAGGGAATTTACTAGCAAGTGAGCGCTTTTATGAGAGTGGGCTCCCGTTACCTTCTCTCATCAATGTTATTTTGTTTGTGATAACGCGGATTCGAACTCGCAACCTTTGGCTTGCAAGATCTTCGTCTTATTCACTATACCACGGCGGCTCTTTTCTTGTCTTTATGGTTGCTAAGTCTCCTCATTAAAGGTCTTTTATTTCAATTCAAGTACTATCGATGATCTTTTCTCCAATTTCAGTGTTGTTTCAATTCACAATGTATGTCATATCATGCCCTATCAATAGTTTTTACCTTGTTGCTTAATCCCTCAGTAGTAGGCTTTGTTCTTGAACAAGTTTCAAACTATCTTCACCAAGGTCATCCTTACGTAGTCAGCATTATTAGAAGACGTAAAAAAACAAAACCATTTTTTGTTGATGGACTTGTTGTTATAATTGATATTGTTATATTATGGCAACCTTCTGTCGCGTGAGACAATGGCATTCTGTACCTAGTTTGTTGCATTACAGCATCTGCTATATACCCCAATTGAGAATTTGCTGCTTTGTCGGCATTTGCTGCAGGTGTAGTCAGTTGTAGGCATGGTGGGGTGGCAACGGTGGACTGTTTACTCTGTCGTCCGCGGGTTCTCTTTCATTCCCACTTTCTTTCTCTATTCTCTTCTGCTGATTTGAGGCCGTCACTGAGCTTTGCTCTCCAGGCGGCACAATCGGATGTCCTGTCCCGAGAACTGTTGGTTGAATGCCACAACCCGTCAGGTCTCTCTTCCAGGTGTCCTTATAGCACAGGGTGGGTCGTCCGGTTGGTCGTGTTCCCGAGGCGAGCTCGCCGTATAGGATTTCCTTTGAGATGCGACCGCCTTCCATCCTCCACACATAACCGAGCCAGCGCAGACGTCACTGAGTGCTTGGCATACCTGCCTGGGACAAGACGTATGACTGGTAACTGCTTACTCCCCGTGTTGTGTCTATGCCGATGCAGCGAAGCTGGAGTGACCTCTCCAGGCGCATGGCTGGGCGGGTGATATGGAGACCTAGGTTTGCCGTCTACCAGGATACACTTCTCGGCGTTACAGGCAGAGTCCGACGGAAAGGTAAGCCAATACAGTCGGTGCCAGCGCGGCTGCAGGAGCTGTCAGAGCAATGCTTAAAACAGCATTGACCTGCCTTAGGGGCTCCGACCCCTGATTTTTCCTCAGGGTTTACTGCCGAAGTCTTTTGCTCCAGAGGAGAATCTTCAAGATGGCAAAGGTTTAATTTCGGAGATTCCTTCTCCTAGATGGGCTGCCTATCAAGGCTGTTGAGCCCCATCTGCCCAATGCATGCAACAGGCGGCAATGGGCTACAACATAACGGCAACAAATTCACATAACTGGGACCTTTGCAGGTACTACCATTCTGGGCTAGAATGGACCTAAGAGCAACGGTGACTATCTAGTGGCTCCACACTCCACACAAAACTTCTGACCTCTCAAACTGAAGCCCCATCACCGGATGCAGTTTTAAGTCGTACCCAGGACATTAATTGATATTTCAATAACAAATTCTATTGATACTCAGGACGAGAAAATTTGTTATCTAGTAACCGATCGGTATCCGTTTAGATCCGTCCCAGCCGTTTACGGAACGAATCCAAACGGGTGCTGCCTAGACATCGATCCCTAACTAGTACAGGTAGCAGATCCATATTAATGCTTGTTTTAGTACGGATCCGTTTGGATATCCCTTGCACTGTGCCCTTTAAAATCTCAAAATACGCACGCTGTCTGGAAAAGGACATAGCTAACCTTGTTTACTAGGTTATATTCATAATATTTCGATGACCATATTTCTGAAATATAGTTTGAGCGAAAACAAAATGAATCCAGTGTTGTTTTAGTAACACTGATATATAAAAGCTTTTCGAGTGGCCCCAAAAGGCCTTTCGTAAAGTTTACAACAAAAAATATTAGGGACACTTTTCGTTCGGCAGCCCTTAGTTCTTGATTCAAAGTGCCTTAAGCTGCGTTACACCAGTGTACAGGCCAAATGCGTTCCCAATTTCGCCGAAACGAATCAAATTAGCACCTCAGGATTAACTTGGTGGCCTGTCTGCAGAGTGGCATACTACCAGGGAGGTATTTGCATCACATGTAGAGGTCTCAATACCCATCATCGGCTTCGTCATGCGATAGCTTGGCAAGGTGACATGAAAGTGTGCAAATGGATTGATATAAGAGATATTCTTATGAAAATTCACCTTTGAAATACAAGCACCCATCTTGGCTTTTCAATAATACGTTGCTCCTCCGATTAATCACGTTGTGCGTCAGCTTTGCCCATCAAGAATAAACCTTAACTGTGTTTCCATTGTGTTATTTGTTAAGGTCTAGCAAATAATGCTACGAATTATTCAGAAGACGAAAAATAACAAGTATTGCATCCCGGAAACTTGCACATTAGTGGTATTCAAGTAGACCTAACTTTTGACAAAATGTAACCTCTTGTGGTTTTCTTTGACGTTAGTTGCTAACAAAAATATTTCAGGAGTCTCAGCAAATGCTAAACTATTATTAAATTATTAAAAACGAAAAGAAGCTTAGATTAAGCCGAATCACTATATCAACTCTTATTTAGAAGGGATTGCTAAATTCTGCGGAGTCTCATATGAGCGATGACTGGATGCAAATATGAGCCACACATAAAGAAGAGTGTATCTACGTCACAATAGTGACATCATAGTTTGATATTGAAGCACAAATGGCTGCCAAATATATTTGCTTCTATATTTCAGAGCGTAGTTGATTAATTATGATCCGAGTTTTTCCAATCACTTAAAATGTCTTATTTTCAACAACTCATACTATTTGAAATTGTTCTCTATGAAGCTTCTCGTCTGACCCTAATCACAGATTTATTCGAATACAGTAACAGAATACTGGATTATTGATTGTCGTCATTCACCGTATTCTGACGAATCTGTTGGTCAGTAGAAAATTTTGTAGATGCGTTTATTAATTAAAACAAGTTTAACGTCTTGTACCATTGGGAAATCTTTTAATAAATACATCTTTTATTATATAATATACTGTATAATTAACATGGCGTCGAAATGTGGCTTGTCTTAAAAAGTTTAAGTGATAGGTACATGTTTTAAAAAGATAATTAACAGAGTGCATTGGCATCCGAAGGCAAATAAAAGGGAAAGAAATGTTACCCCAAGATCGGCGTTTTGGGGAGTGATCATCCTCTCCCTATTAGATGATATTTGCTCTAATGGAAGAGCTTAGATGCAAAATGGTGGGATCACTTTACTCTGCGTAGAAACTCAATTACATTAGCTCCGGTGGAGAATAGTTAAGGAAAAATCGCAAACTCCTTCTACAAACTCTGGCACCGCAGCCAACACACTCCTCGATCGTACTGGATAGATTCATGTACAAATGTGTGCTTACCTTCGTAGTCAGTTTCTGTTCAAGGAGTAGTGATCAACTCAAATTAATTGAACTGTTAACAACTTTATACGTTGTTTATTTAATTGTATTTTTCGTGCATTTTAAACTCCATTTTAGTTCCTAGGGGATAGAAACTGCCCCCTAACCCCTCTTTTGGACATCCATGACAGACTGATAATTTTCGGCGTAACAAACTTTTGGACATTTCTTCGCCCAGTTATGAAAAATGGATTCGCTAAGCATTATATGCACATCAGCTTTGTTTTGTGGATAGGGCACTGAAGGCTGACTTTGTTTTTGATCCATTGTACAGCAGGACTAGCCTCCTTCTCGGTAAGAAGCTTAATTAACATGGGAACACCTAATATAGTCGAATAGTCCTCAATGCAAAACTGTCCATTCCTGTCATGTGATTATAAACCATTGAACTAAAAATAAAAAGACTTTTTATTTTTAGTTCAATGTTATAAACAGATCAATAGTAAATATGAAAGCCACCCGTCCGCGAATTTTTGAAGGGTTGACTCAGCAATCGATGGTCGAAAATTCGCGGATGGGTCGTTTTCGTCTTTCAAAAGTTGCTAGTCTTATATTTTTCTTGCTGTACGGTAGCCCTAAGGCACTGTTGTAGTCTCACCCACACTGCCTGGCGTCACCATTTTAGTCTATGGCGTCCTCAAACTTCATCACTTGGTAAGCACTCATAGTTACAGCTGCATAGTACTATCATAGTTATGTTTATGCTCATTCAAAAAGTCCTTTAATCAATTTATGTTCCACGATAAAATAAAACAAATTTGTAACTGTACCGCCCTTGTGAAGAATTTTCGACCGACAAGGCCTCAGTCGACAGAACTTTCATGATCCTTGCTAAATCAGATACCATGGTAACGTCAAAACAGCCTTTAACCTTTACGTCTAATTCCTTACAGATAAATGAAGGGTACACTGTAATATGGAACAATATTTTTATTATTCATCAATAATATGAGTCCCTGGGGATCATGCCAAGATGTTTACAATTCCATTTTAACAGGAAAAGATTCAATTGTGCTTCAAAGCAAATGTAAAATCTACATTATTATGCCAAAGAACAAAACACTGACGTATATTACGACAAGATTGGGAATTTGCTATTAACACCCAAAGTAATAAAGTCAGATTTCTATTATTTTTCCCACTAAGAGTAGAGGATCGGGGTTGGATGAGTAATAGTCTTTGGACTTTTCCTATTAATCTGTCTATCTTTTAAAGTTTTTCTCAATGCGGGGATTTGTACAGTGTTTAAAGCCCTGAAAATGTTTGAAATTTGAGAACGGGCAAAACTCGCAGATTTTCAATTATTTTCAATGCTCCTAACACTGTAAGAATGCCTGCACTGAGGAAAACTTAGCAATTTAGACTCAGGTACATCCTCATACCAGCTGAAAGTAAAATGAGCTATTTATATAAAATTGGAAAAGCTATCTATTAATAAGCAGCTTTATTGTCTTAATTTAACGAATAAAATTACAAGTCAGTGCCGAGTTTATCTGCACATTTGACCAAACAAGCAATTAGATACAACAATAAGTTGTTTATGGACAGGAGCTTTATCACGACATGAGGCGTATACTCTTTTTTGAGGTAAACTCCTTTCTATATGGCTACTACTGAGTCCATAAAATCAAGAGTTTGCAATAAATAGGAGCTTTATCATGTCATGAGTCGTATGCTTTTTATGAGCTACGTTTCAAGAGACACTTCTCCCATCATCAGGCTAGCATCAAAGGTTTACTATTTCAGTGTTTATCGACGAAAATCTCATGTATAGTCCTCAACCATTACTTTGAAAATTCACTACTAATTAACTATATGTTTTTGTAGTACAAAACTTGAAAATCACCTTGAAAATTGGCGACATTGCGCTAAAAACATACTTTACAGCTTTTTTGTCTGTCACTCTGAATTCAGAGTATGAAACATACTTTCCTTTCTGACGATTCATACTCTGAAGAGTGTCAGACGAAAAAAGCTTTTAAGTATGTCTTTAGCGCGATGTCGCAACTTTTCAAGGCAATAATTAGCTATACCCTGTTTATAACGATGTAGTCAGTACTGTCGAGAAGGGAGTAACCGAGGTAAATTCCCGGTCGGGGCCCTTGTCCGGACAAGTGCAAGACAATTTAGCTTGTCGGACGCTTATTCATGAAGTCTTTTAAGGACTTGCTTTTCCGCCAAGTTTATTTTATCATATGGCGTTTAATTCTATTGCTTTAACAACCCTGTACATTATTAAGTGTTATTTTGCCTTTATATTATTATTGACAATGCTTATACAAGGTA
>JANTCA010004165.1:0-30910 GCA_024741275.1 Chironex yamaguchii | reverse complement strand
AGTAAGAAAGTGATTAAGATTGTGCCTGAGTAAGAAAGTGATTAAGATTGTGCCTGAGTAAGAAAGTGATTAAGATTGTGCCTGAGCAAGTAAGTGATTAAGATTGTGCCTGAGTAAGAAAGTGATTAAGATTGTGCCTGAGTAAGAAACTGATAAAGTTTGTGCCTGAGTAAGAAAGTGATTGAGATTGTGCCTGAGTAAGAAAGTGAAAAGGGGAGAAAAGGGGTTACGAGATGCAGTGAGTGAGTGGATGAGTGCACGAGCAAGTGATTGACGAAAGGGATAGAGTGTGCGCATGAGTAACTTGGTGTGTGAAAACGGGAGTCATTAAGTGTGTGACTCAGATAGAGGGTGGGTAACGGAGTGAGCCCGGGAGGGATAAAATAAGTGACTAAGTAAGGTAGAGAGTGGTGTGTGAGTGTGTGTGAGCCATTTCATTTGGCTATTTGATTGCTTTTCCAGCCTCATCATTATAGAAGTCAGTCATTTATCTACTGTGTCCAAATCATTATTTGGCATTCTAGTAAAAACTTACTTGTCATTCAAAAATATGAAGCTATGTATTTGAAGAAAAGCAAAAATAAGCCAATTTTGTTCAGATCCATAGACTGTGAGGCTATTGAAAATGCCTTCTTTGCAAAAGAAGGAAAATTCTTTGATTCATTTATTGACATACTGGATGGTTGTCATCCAGCAGGTCACAGTAACAAAACTATCACTGTTACCAAAAAGCTAGAAGATAAATTTACTTTATTCCATACTGTACTAAACATCCACGTCCTTTGCCAGTTTTTAAAGATAAAATATCATTCAACATCCTATTTGCATTCTAAAAGAATCGTCCTTCTGACAGCTGTTTGGCTTGGTGATACAGCTCAGGCAAAGATGAGAGACTTTTGTAAGTTTTGAAAGTTACAAAATATTTTTGCACAGAGAAGGGGCTAGATAAGTGAAAATACCCTGAATCAAAGGAACATAAACAGAAGAAGATGCTAGTTGTTTAACAAAAGCAACACATGTTAGTGCAGGCAAGTATTACTAGTAAGACGTATTAATGGAAAAATTTGTAAAAATTGTGTTTTATTTGCAACAGTGGTCTCATGTATAGGTTTTTGAGACAAAGGCGAATTCCCATAGTTTTTCTCATAGGTCTTATCCACTGAAAAGATATTAAAAGATATACGTTACCAGTTGATGCATTGATCAATATGACAAAGCAATACCAAAGCCTCCATGTATAAAACCTTAAGCAAGAATACTGATCGTCCGATCTAATTTATTATGGACTGAAGGAGCCCCCGCTAGTCCGAGTACATCAAATGCAGAGTTAAGTGGGGAGAGCTTTTCAATGGCTATTAAAGTATCGACCAACTTTTACTTGCAGACAGCTTATTGAAACGTATTCGTATTGTACAAAACACAAGGAAGTCCTTTGTTAGAGAACATATTCAGAGCTCAAGTTAGTAAAAAGCAAGCTAGCTTAGATCTTTCCTGCTGTTGAACGTGAAAGGAATTTCATTCCAAAAATTGACGACAAAAAATTAAGTCTCATTTGCAAGCATGCTTATCTCGCGTAAAAAGTTGATAGTGTAAACCAAATATAGAAGCTAAAAGTTAACATGGATTGTATGAGCTTGGTTGAGATTTTTGTAACGAAAGGCCTATGTGTAGTAAAAGCAGTAATTCAGTTATATTTAACTTTTTTTCTTCACTCTTACACCCTCGGTAGTGTATACTGCTTCCAAGTAGATCTATATTAAAACTTTACTCCGATAGAATTTTTGTCCTTGGCTCCCGCTTAAACAGTAGGCCCACGACGCCTCAGGGTGTTGCCAAGTAACAATGGTAATACAATACTTTACAGAGTGGCCCTAAAACGTCTTGAATGTCAGTTTCAACAGCAGATATGTCCCATTGCAAATTTAAACAATGTGAACCAAAGTTTGTTCTCTTGCTGCTCTGAACATCCTGGTTTCTAACATCTGCAATAAAAGAATTAGGGAAGAGATTGTGGGGAAAGAAAATTTGTCGCGCCCTTTGAAAAGTCTTTAAAGATATAAACACAAGAGTGTTTCAGCTTTTTAAATCTTTTAGTGCTCAAGTTAATGAGAATTTTAGAACTGTAGTTATTCAGTAGATTTTACCAGATCCAGTTTACGTTCATATTTCAGATACAAAAACACAAATATTTTTTACACAAGCAACAGTATGTTTGGGGGGTCTCATCTCTTCTCATCTCCGCTATCAGTATGAACAGTAGACACCGATTTGAAATTTTTCCAAGGACAGGGATAGGGATCCGGATTGGAAATAAAAATGTCCTGATAAAATGATAACTGATATTTTGCATTTATATGTACTGATAATTAAAATGAAAAGCTATTCCAACTTCGTTTCTCATGAAAAATTGTGTGTATTTTATTTCTCATAAAATGTTGTGTGGATTTTATTAAGTCCACTATCATATCAAGACTCCTGAGTATTGAAGTACTTTGCTTTCCCTAAAACGATTATTTGCGTAAAGAAGCTACATTACTAAACCTTCTCACTGTGTTATCAGTGATAACAGTAGAACCTGAAAGATATTTTGTGAAGGTGAATAGCACCCTGAGAGTAATTGAATCAACCATATCTGAGGCAAGACTAGAATCTTTACTCTTTCTACAAGTGCATGATGAGAGAACATCAATGACTGAGAAACTCACTGACACATTTGTATCAATGAAAAAAGACTTACTTGAAAGCCTTAAATAGTTATAAGATAGGTATAATATTACTAGAATATAACAATTTTGAACGCCATAAATCGGA
Organism: Chironex yamaguchii; assembly: GCA_024741275.1. Lineage (NCBI taxonomy): Eukaryota > Metazoa > Cnidaria > Cubozoa > Chirodropida > Chirodropidae > Chironex > Chironex yamaguchii. Next base: position 28,099 of record JANTCA010004165.1, on the reverse strand, counting down.
TAGTAACTCTATACTGCAATCTTTACAATGTGTCATAGAAATTTATTATTTGCCCGTTTTATGGAAGGGGGATGTGTTCCAACGCATGTGTTCTATTTCTCAAGCTTAAAAGACCTTAATTCATGGGAGGTTTATTGGAATGCCCAAGTGATCACTTTTGTCATGCCAAACATATGTGGTAGTAGCTGTGGGATTAATTAAATAGTATATAACACCCTTTGTGCAATTAACCAGCTTAAGTGGCGATAGATGCGAGTATCTGCCAGGATCTTGTGTAGTCAATCTTATTGTGTTTGAGTATCCACATGCCTTTGCTGAGCTCTGTTGAGTTTCTGTGTCTGTCGTGTCTGAATGATGTAGTGTGGTTATGGTATTTCGTCTTACATTCGTTTTCGGTTTGTCTGATCTATGTTTCTCTGGTGTCGTTGTCTTTTTGGGTAACTTGGTATATGTTGGAAGGTTGGAGGCAGTGTCCGTTTAACAGACACGGATCTTTTTGTCGACTGTTGCACGTTTTGGTGTGTTGGTGTTGTTTGTAGTGTTAGTATTGTTTTTTGTTATTTTAATATTTTTGGGGTGTGCTTGTTGATGAGTTTGATGCTGCTCATGCAGCTGTAGCTGATTTTGACAATGTTACGGCTGAAGATTGCACGTGGTTTGTGGTTTCTGTGAATTGCTTATTGATGACGTTGAGGAATTTGTATGCGGTGTTGGATTTGATGTTTTTAGTAAATGGAGGGGCTGTTCCAGAGCATGCTGCTGTGTTGCCTATTTCTTCGTCTGTTGGTCAAAGGTGATTTGTAGCGTATTTAGTATCTGTGTACGTTGTCGTCTAAAGTTTCTTGGTATAAGGGTGCTGTTCGATTGAAAAATGATTCATCAGACGATAGGGTTGATAGTCGATGGTCGTTTGTTAATGCTGGTAGGTAGGTTTTAGTGGTGGTATGTGGGTGAGTTGCTCTCTTATTTACGTATTGTAGATTAGTGACCAGTTTAGTGGGGGCTGGTGGGTGGCGGTGTTTAAGTTGAAGGTTACATCTAGGAAGTTGGAAGGACCGCTAAGTTCCCTGGTATCATGAGCCGAAACCCAACGGTGGGAAAATGAGAAATACTTTTTTTTTTGTGTGTGTGTGTGTGTGTGTGTGTGTGTATGTGTGTGTGTGTGTGTTTCGGCTTAAGCCTTCATCGGTGTCGTCAGTGGAGCAATACAACAATGGAGATCCACTGACAAACTTAGCCACACTTGTCTTTTTTCTCAATTTTTTATTTTTTGTGTCCATACGTATATTTTCCTTTAGTCCTTCCTTCTTTCTGTCTTTCTATTTTTACCTTTCTTATTGTCCTTTTTAACTATCGAGGCTGGTTTTCTTTATGCTGGATTAGTCCCAATCCTCCTTATATATAATACCTGTGGATTATATCCTTGGACGTTTACTTTTTACATAGTATTTAATTTGGTTCTTTAATTGGCAAGTGTTCTTCATTGTTAACTCGTATGCCTTTGTAGGGCATTGTATTTCTGTAGAAGATTACATTTTGACTCTACAGAAACTTGGAAAGACACCGTGTACTCTTAAACACGCATCTTCCTGGTCTAAAGAGTGGGCTAAACTCGAGTTAGTTGAGGGCAGTCACAATGTTGGAGACTTTATTGACTCTCTTGGTGACAACAGAGATACAACCAACAATTATTTGTTCGACTGGAGCTTGCCAATTAATGCACCTGAGCTTCTTATCAATTTCAAAGTACCGAAATACTTTGCTAACGACCTCCTTCAGAGGACCCCTTGTGGAACCCTTTACCAAGACAGCTGGCCAAGTCTTTTCATAGCACCCAAAGGTGCAATTAGTGATCTACACGTTGATGCATTCAATTCAAATTTTTGGATGGCTTTGTTTGCTGGCAAGAAGAAGTAAGTAAAACCGATTTTTCATTTTTGTAGTGTAGATCTGTGCTATAGATAACTTTGTTATCCTGTTATTTGCACTCAGGATGTCTTTTAGTCGTTAAATCTAAGTAGCCCTGAAAACAAGTTCTATTGCAATCGGCAAATCTTGCAACTAGATGTTTAAAGACTGACAACTAGCGTGGTGCCGCGATGAATTCAAGGGCACTAAGTGTGACGTTATGTACATACGCGAAAGAAAGTGCTCATTCTTAAGATTTTCTATGAACACCTCGGAGACGCGCGCTACCATTTGATACACCTGTAAGAACACTTTTTGGTCAGACCAACCAGTGTATCACCACCGACCTTGAATGCACTGTCGTCACTGCACTAGAGTCCACCACCATTGACCGAATAATGGCCTATCCACAATATAGGAACCCATTGGCAACAATACTCACACTCTTACCTCTTTTTGTCACTTTATATTTTTTTATCTCTCCTTGTTGTTTCCTTGTTATTTTCCTCATCTCTATTCTAATTGGTTTTTTCTTTGCTGGATTGGTCTCAGTCCTCCTCATCTATACTTTTTCTCGCTCTGTCAGATTACCTAATAAGTCATAAAATTTGCCAATGGGTCTTTTTTGTGAGAGTCTAGAGTACTCAGACTGTCCCCCGTTACTCCCCACAGTTCTTTGTTCTTTTTCATTGCTTTTGTGAAACTACCTTGAAGTCTTGATTTGATAATAGTTGACGATATTTACGTACGTGATTTCTTGAAACAAACCTTCTGCGTCCTAAACTCACGATAAAAGTACAAGAACGGTACAAAAGAGGAGGTAAAGAACTTCATGGAAATAGTGGCCTGTAGTTATTGTCAAGTGAAACCATCTACAATCACAGTTCAACTGATTCTGCAATAAGCTAGATTTCATTCTGAATGGATGGTGTCAACCGTCAGCAGCTTCAAGACGTAAAAACTGCAAAATAAATGTTGTCCTATTTGCGAGCCAGTATCATAGTAAGTTATCATTAATCATGTCACTGTATTGTTGTTTTATTAACAATAATTAACGCAAGTTCCAGTAGGCTTATTCTTTCATTTTGTGGCGGGAATCGTTAAGGAAAGAGTTATCAATGACTCTCTGAGAAGCAAAAAATGATCTGGAATTGCCAATGGCAAAGACAATTATATATGCCATGGAAAATATAAAATACGGAGGGTATGTGTTGTAGACATCACTACCAAATGTCATAACAGAATGTAGTAAATTCACTCAATTTTTAAATTATTGAAATTTTGAATCTTGCAACATCCGATTGTGTGAAACGTTTTATATAAACTTTGGATTTATTTGTTTGTAGCGTTTTCCGTAATGAGTGAAAAGCAATAGTAGGTTGACCAGTTGTTTTTATTGCATTAATGTATTATCCTTCAAGTTATCTGTGAGCTTATTTATTTTTTAAAATTGACATTGATTATCTTTACACTGTTATTTCAAAATCAATATAAAACAAATGGTAATAAGAAACCCTTCAACTAATGGACTACCGTAAATTGCGTGAAATACCGAAACAGACTGGGTACTCTTACAAAGACATTATAACGATCATTTTTCGGGTCCCGGCTCAAATTGTCAAGAATTTATGTTTAGAGTACGTCTTATCCATAACTCTTCTGTGCCGAAGGCTTCTACTTTGACTATACTAACTTGTTCGTATGCTTATTGGGGTATTGTCTGATGCCACAATACAACATAAGTAAGAATAATATACATTTCTTAAATCTGAAAATCGAGTAAGATCGTGGCCACTCTTTGCCATTAATTTACGCGAGGGTCGTGATTAAAGCTCTATCTATATGATGCACAGTATGAAGACTGCAGTGCTGCTGTTCGCCTATGTCGTTATCATCTTACTTTTAATCGCATCTTTTCATATCCATGATCATTTCTGTATCAAAATTGTTACTTGTAAGTGGTACAGTTATTTATTGTCTTACTAGCTTTTGGGGGTAGTGTTGCAACATTTATGCCCTCCCTTTGTAGTAGACAAGTGAAATGAAATTGACAGAAGCACTTTTCCTGATTTCTTGGAGTTTCGTAATTCGTTGCTTTCCGTTGTAGATGGACTTTTTTTCCAAAGGACGATTTACCATTATTATACCCAAAATACGAGAACAGTATGGATGCAACATTTGACGTTAACATTCTTCGTCCTAGCTATTCCGAGAGACCTCTTTTCAAATTCGCGAGACGAATAGAGTGTATATTAGAAGAAGGTGAAATTTTGTTTGTCCCACACGGATGCCCTCATCATGTGGAAAATCTAGAGACTTCTGTTGCCATATCATCAAATTTTGTAGATGTGTCCAATGTAGGTGCAGTCATAGATGCTTTATCTTGTGATGCATTGATCGATCCACGTGCTTCAGAACTATTGTCTCGACTCAAGAACAATGAATTCTCAAAGGGGATGCACTTTTTAGCAGATCATGTGCAATGGAATGACTTTAAAAATCCAAACTTGACATTGCCGGACAATTTTGATACAATTTGGGATGCTGAACACGGAATAGTCACCAAGAGAGTCAGTAAATAAGACACTTATTTCCTTTTAACACTAATTAGGAAATTGTATAGAAACATCTGAATGCATGAATGTAATATGGAGAATTTATGCAAATCGAGCATAATCACAACACGAGTCAGTGGGTGCGAGCTCTACTTAATTCTGTAATCTATTACAGTCTACATGTTTATCCGTTATTTTTCATGCCTCCTACATGCTGGTCAGATTAAGTTCTAATTCGGGACACAACAGATGTTTGAATACTGATGAGCAATCGGTGTACTTTTAGTGCATCATGAGCGACTAACAGGCATGGGAATGACTAATGAGAGAAACATTTGTTATGCGCATTACTGATGAACCTTTTCATTCTAGGGTTAAGTTGGTTGCCGTCGGACAGTACAAAAGACGATGGATTTGCTCTTGTATCATACAGAAATGTGACCAAGCAGGTACTTCTGTGACGCGTTAGAACTTTTCTTGGCGAGATAGCGACCATTTTTTGAGCGTTAGTATGCTTCTGAATGCAGAATATGAAATACGATAACTAAAGGTAAAGTGTGGCTAACATTAAGAAAGAAGGTTTAATTTACACTTCATAAAATTTCCGGACATGAGATCTTTCATTGACGTCTGTACATCTTTGATCTTGATTTATCAACTCATTAGTCTCTTGATCTTGAAACTAGAATCAGCAACCAGTTCTCCATCCGTTTCTTTTTGCCTGTGTGCTTGTTAAATTTTCTAGACTTTATCTTGACAGCGATTAAAATTTCTATCTGTCAATTAGTAAGTAAGGATTCGTCGATCTCAATATCATATTTTTGCTGTTGGTATCAGTTGCTTCCCCACCTTTTGCTCTTTCATTGGTACATGTTCATGTAGCAACATCCAACGTCCTACTTACATTTATGATAAGGGGGTACAAGCAGGGACTTCCTAACCGCACTGCATGGTCCCACTTACGCGAGTCGCGCTTAAGCAAACGTTTTGTTCTGCATAATTGCGGTGATTCAATGTGACATTCGAAACTAAATAGAAGTCTCCATTGTGTAGGTTCCCACTCAGTGGAAGTAAACTGTACTTCCGTTCTCATCGAAGAAAAATGGACAGGGATCCAGTATTAATAAAAATTATTTACAAAACATTGCAATCTTTTTACATCTGTCATTATTGTGTTTTACCTCCGTTCTTGGCTTTTTGCTGTTGTTATTTTTATTCTCTTCTTATTGTACAGTATAATTCCGAACACGAACCCCGATAACTCGAATTTACGGTAACTGGAACTGTTTTTGAACTCCCCTTCAACTTTCACTAGTACCTTCTCATAAAAATCATTCGAACTCCAGCTAAATCGAACATTAGCTAAGTCGGACTATTTTAGCAGCCACCCTGGGTTAAAATAGCCCGGATGACTAGAATTCCAGAGGAAAGTGTAAACAAAATCCCCTAAAATTAAATTAAGCCGCATCCTCTATTCGACAAAATACGGTATTAGGACAACGTGATGAAATCCTTGCAAGGTAATGCGATATTTCAGTTAAGTTGAAGTGATGATCGGATTTAGTTTATGGCTCGTCCTGAATCTTGAAGGTTTCTGTCTGGGCTGTTGTGGTTTCTTTCACAATGACCACTTTTGCTACAAAGTATAAACTTTATTCCAAGTCAGTCAGTGAAAAGTACGCTTCCGTAAGAGAACTTGAACAAGGATCGTCAACGTCCTAAGTTGCTGTGAAATATGGCATTCCAAAAGCTAAGGCGACAACTGGGATCAAAGATAATAAAAAATATGGGAAACAACGAAGACGCAAAGGAATGAAATCAAGACATCAAAGAGCAAAGAAGGAATATTTTTTGTTCATTTGGATTATCTCATTTTCAAATGGCTCCAAGCTGTAAGGAGCGGAAATTTAGCAGTCTCAGCAACAGCCATCAATACGAAAACCAAAGATCTTGTCAAAAAGATCAAATCGAAGAGTTTCAAGCGTCCTATGATTTGCTTCATCTTTGAAAAACCACGTGCAGTGTTTCTTTTAAGACAGTAACTGGAGAAGGCATTTCTTTGTAGAATACAATTCTCACAACTCCGCCATTGCCTGGTCCGAAGTCCAGGACGAGAAAGAGGGAGAGTTGGGAGAGAAACAGGTGGGATTCTCTCCCGTAAAACCAAGTTCCAGAGATGGCAGCGGTCCTGCAATCATCATTTGATGTCGTCGGAAAATGCAAGTCGTGAAATGGAGTGACGCAAACTGTCATCACATTATTCGCAGCCGGATTTTACCCTTAGGAATTGGCAGCTACGCAATGACAAAAACACAACTCTGACCACATTTTTCTTCCAGCTACATAATTGATGATACACGATGCTAGGGACTTCTTTTTGTCCTCATTTTCATCCTGACAAGTCATTCAAATCTGAGGCTTTTGTAGGAAGAGAACAGAGCCAAATTCGTGCCATTGCAAAGTGGCAACAAATGCAATGGTTGATAAATTACAACAACACTGGTTCGGCGTTTCAACTGGTTCTTGTAGTCTTTAGCAAGTAATTGGAATTTATAAAATTTTACAAGCAATGACCAATTGACAAAAGATCCTCTTAGGTCCAAATTGGACCGTTTCTCTATTTCAATCACCTATCATTATCAATAGTGTGAATATCTTATGTGACTTTTAATTTGATGCCTTTTCATTGGACAAGGACCACACTTGCCACTGCTTTAACTGCTCGCGTCCTCTCACTTTATGAATATACCAGAATTTTTCACGCGACGTAATGTTACAGTGCGATTCAAAGTTCTGGATTCCCTCGCTACTTTCCTCTTGACATAGTTTGATATAGACGTGGTGATCTTGTGTAAACAACAGAGGTAAATCTATGATTTGTGACCACCGCAGCTCAGTATGAAACATGGAAAGAGTGTTAATTATCCAACCCAGATTGTCCACCTGACTTCGATTCTCCGTCGGTCACAAATCATAAAGTTTCTTCTGTACTTTTCTATTGACCACCATGTCATATTTCTGTGTCGCCTTTCGATACTTCATGGCTAGTTGCTCATTTCTAAGTGGATCGAAAGTACTATCCCTATAGTTTCCTGCAAGGCCGATTATGATGATAATGAGTAACATGTCTGAAAATGGCAGACTGTTTGACCTTTCCTATCAGTTATTTCGCCTTGAAAATGTGTGACATTGCTCTAAAAACATACTTAAAAGCTTTTTTAATGGGAGTATGAAACATCAGAAAGAAAAGTATAGGTATATCGTAACCTTTTTATATGAAACATGGCTCGAACTGGCTAATCATAAACAAATAAGAAAAAGACAAAGAAAATGAAAAAACATTATTGGAAGATTCCAAGTGAAAAAACAACCTTTCTACCTACAGAGCACATGTTTCTTTTTTTTAGGTAGACAAACTCCAGTGCGCCTAGATTGAACGAGCTAGCTATGCCAATTATCCGGAAATTTTTTTCCTCGTACATTTTTTTAGACATAATTTTATTGTAAATTCTGGCCTATGGCAGCATCGCATGTTTTGCCATTCATTTTTGCTTTGCAAGCGTGAGGTGGCTGTTCTCTAGTCTGAATTGATATTTGGGGTACACTGGCTTGGATATGTTGTTTCGTCCTGTCACCCAATCTTTGAGAAGTGCGACCTACTTACCGAGCTTGACATCGGCACAGAACTTCATGTACTACTTAGCTTTTTTGTGTGGTAGGTACGCAAAACTCCAAGCTTTCTTGGCTAGGTAGTGTTGCTATCTGCATAGAAACAAACTTTAAAAGGCGTAGTGAAGTGTTTTTTTGCTGTCAATCTCAGGATTGTTTGCGCAACCAGAAAGATCTTCCATCCATAATTAATGCGTACGTAATGCGGGGCAGTATAACACTCATAAAACGCATGATATGTGGAGAGAAGTGAAGAGCTCCTCGCATTTTTCGTCGTCATATGAAATACTGTCAAAATAATTAAACAGGCTGAGGACGTCATGGGTAATTCAAGCATTTATTAAAGAGTGTCAAGGTGTTATTTAAAAAGTCGCACTACATAACGCAATAACTTTATTGAAACTCAATGGAGAACAAACATGCCCTATGATAAATATGCTAGTAACTGGCACTATAAGCCAATTCCTGCTTTTCCTCCTGACAGTTAATTTCTCTACGTTATTGATACAGACGATGTTATTATGTATTATGCTTGTATCATACCCTCAATAGCATTTTTTGAAATTGTGCCAAACTCCTGGAACCTGGCAAACAATGACCTCCAAAAATTTTGTACAGAAAAATACCTGGTCTGAAATTTTATCATGTTCAGTTATTGCTGTCCCATATCTTTTATTGTCTGCAAGTATTACCGCTAATATACTGTATTGACACTATTGCGTCTCTAACTCTGATGATGATGCCATGACATGTGTTAGATATTGGATGTTAGATCATTCCAAATGTGTTAGTTTACTGTCCTATTGTTGTAAAGTGGCGCAAGGCACCTTAGTACAGGCTATTCCTAGTTTGAATAGAAGTGGATTTATGTTCGTGACCGCCAGAGTCTACATAGGATCTCAAAAGCATTCCTCGGTCAACCACGAGTTTCAGTTGTTAATTTTAAAATGAATGCATCAAATATCTAAGATTTTTTGTGTATTGTTATTCGTTTGCTGTTTTGTTTGCTTGATGGATAATAGTGATACAATTGATGTGAATCACTGCTGTCATGCTCAGTGTGTTGTCTGAGTTTACAATGAGTTTATTGCTTCTATGGGTCGGCACTAGATTAGTCTCACGAACCACACAAACAACGAAATGTATGCTTGACAACAAACTCGATCACAGAAAAGCCAACTGGAAAAGCTGGCGCAATTTTTTTTCGTGAAAGTGGTTGTTCTTTACGACATCCCCAATGTGCCTTTCAAGAAATTAGTCCAATTGTCTGTTTGCGTGTGTATTATTTTCAAACTTACACAGGTAGTCGGGGAAACTTTTCCGCTTAGTGACGATTCGTAATCAATGAAAACCATAACACTCTCATAAGAACACAGGTAGTGAAATAGTTCAAAATTTAAAAACAAGATTTGAACAAATTTAGGCTAGTGGCCACTTTGCTAAAGCGTAATTACTTGTAATATTATTGACATTTCATCGCTGCTTTAAGGTAGATGGAATCCTTTGTCTGTTTACATAAGGTGAGAGTTGTGTTATAGTGTTTAATGTCATGTTGACAGGCTAAAGTAGACTTGCGTTTAGTGTATGAAGACTTGAACAATATTTTTGTGATACAAAACTTAAGAATCGCCTTCAAAATTTGCCAAATGACGCTAAAAACGAATTTAAAAGCTTTTACCGTCTGACACATTTTAGAGTATGAATCGTCAGAAAGGAAAGTATAGATATATGGCAACATTTTTATAAGAAACACGTATTGAAACTAGGTAATCATAGACAAGAAAGGAAAAAGACAAAGAGAAAGTGAAGAAACAAAGCTTTATCAGAAGAGTCCAAGTGAAAAAACGAACTCTCTCTGCCCGCAGAGTACTGGTTTTCTTGTTTAATGTAGACAGACTCTTGCGCACTTAGATGAAAACATGATCTAGCTGTGCCATTTATCCAAAAATTCTCGTCCTCATATATTTTGGCGCATTTTGAATTTTCTGATAAATGTTAGCCCGTGGCAAAATCGCATGTTTTGGTAGTTATTTTAGCTTTGCAAGCGCGAGATCAATTCTTTCTAGAAAACAGCCATCTCGCGTTTGCTAAAATGAGTACCAAAACATGCGATTCTTTCATATGCCAACATTTGCCAGACATGGTTTATTGTTTCTTAGATCAATTAAAAAGGCACTTTTAATCTAACAATTGCATTGTTAGGTAATTGTCCAATACAAATATGGACAACGAAAATTTTTTTCTGGGATTTCCCTGTAGAACACGGGAGCTACGATGGAGTCCCATGAGCGTGGACAACTGCACTGGGCCTACTATAGGGACCACGAAGTGCGAGGCAATTATCTTAGAAAGAAATTTATCAGCAACTTTTTGTGTAATTAGTGAGAAGAAGTAGTAGGTGAACTAACTTTTCTTATACCAATGTATCTTCGACCAACCAGGGCCTTAGTGCAGCAGAATGGAAAAAAATATTTGCTGTCATACGCCAGTCGACAAGACTTGTATTGATTTGGCCTACCAGAAAAGCAAGATTATCATCGAATGTAAGGTAATTTCCAAAGTTATATTTTTGTCTTCATTTGAGAGCTGAGAGAAGAGACATCGGAACACCTCGTCAAGTTCATCCCCTTCACGATCAGTGCTGACCTGACTAAATCCATATTTTTGAAAACAATGTTGGACAGCCTCTTTACAAACATTTTGTCAAGCTATTTGTAGCCAGTGAATTGCTTTTAAAACATCGACATCTTGAACAATTTCTGACTCTTTTCTCCCCTCCTCTACCCGAGCCAGTACGTATCTCAACAAAAGCTTTCTGTACTTTGGCTTGAACGATCTAATGATTCCAGCATCTAAGGGTTGTAAACGAGATGTTTGTTTTCTTAAAAATACCAATTTAATGTTGCGAAGTTTACTTTGCAGTATCTCCGAATGAGAGGGTGCATTATCAAGAAATAACTATTTTCTTGTCTTTGTATTGGAGTTTCCTATCAAGTCGCATTAAAATCGTTTCCATCATCTCTGTTGTCATCCATGCTTTGCCATCCACCCATCTTGTTTACGAAGTAATGTACGTTACTTTGTCTGTCCTTATTCTGCAAACTCTGGAAGCATCTAGGAGTTTTACTTTTCCAATTACAACTGGCTCTGTCACAAATAATCCATCAGCTGCAACGAAAAAAGCTACAGTTATTAGTACTTTGCATTTTTACCGCCTTTACAACCATTGGCTTTTTGCTTTAGTCCCTTTTCCAGCAATGCCTTGAAAAAAGACCCAGATACATCAATGTTCCAAATGTTCTTAAGTTCATAACCAGCTAAAAGCTCAGGCAACCGTTCGATCCAAGACTGGATGGTCAATTTTTGGAACATTATCTACCTCGCCAATAATTCTTGTTTCCTGTGACCCATAAGTCGCCTTGAACTTTTCAAGCCAACCATTGGAAGCTGTAAAAGCTTCCAAGTCATCGTTGTTCAATTGCTCATTGATTCCGATGACCTCTTCTTGTAACATGGGGCCATCGGGATACACGTTTACAGCAGCACATTTCTTGTACCATGAAAAAAGAACTTCTTTAATCATTCGGAACTGTCCACGCCTCAACTTTTTTCGGTTCCCAGTAAAAAAAATCATACTCCTTATCTAATGTTTTTGCAATGCAGTAATGTTCGGCAATCTTTCGACAAGCCATAGATGGATTTTCCTTTGCGAACTCGACAATTTTCATTTTCTCCTCAAGATCAAGAGATTTGCGCTTCATTTGGTCAGAAAGTTTACGGTTGAACACGCCATTTTGAATATACTTCTGCCTAAACATTTACACAAAAAACATTTCAATCCCTTCAACCTGTTGTGCACTGACTTCAGGTGCATTGCAAACGTTCGAACAGTCATTGTTAATACCGTAATGCTTCGATTAAACGCCCGGGGCGTTTATTTTTACTATGAACAATAAACGCTACTCGGAAGTTTTGGAGAAGGAAATTTTGAAAAGAAAGGCGAAATTTCCCACTCTAACGTTGAAATTTAGTAAGAAGGGCGTATATCGTAAATTTCCTTATTATTTCACGAAATAAAGCTAAAGAAACATGGTAGTATGTTAATAACTGTACTTTGTGTTTTGAATACACACCCCTCTGAAAGGGGGCATCTATTCGAAGGGGTCATTTGATAGAGGGGGCGTTTGTTGAAAAAATATTTAAAATAGGGGGAACTTTATTCGAGGACAATGTTTAAAAGAAGGGGGCGTTTAATCGAAGCATTACGGTACACATGTATATTCTAAATGAAAAAGTATTGAAAACACTTGAAAATGTTTTGAAAACACTTGTTTTCCTTTCGATGTTACGTTACACAACACATATTACGTTGCACAGTTCGAAATGAAGCTGTTGATCACAGTAGAAATGTACGACACTGATATTTCTTTTATTGTCGACAGAAGCTTAACCCAGTTACAGTGCGAATCGTTTTCTAGAGGTTACCAAGCCTATATGAACATTTAAAGTCCTTTTATTGGAGGGAGATTAAAGTGCCAGAGAAAACCAACAAATGTGGAAGACAGAAATGCAGTTGCCATAATAAAGATAGATTCCACTGGAGAAGAATTTATTGTTGGGCATACTCTGAAAAATATATGTCAAAGTGTGTCGCTTTTCAGCACTCTTCCCAATTGCTCCATGGAAGCAAAGGTTATTGACAAAGGAGTAAATCGTGAAAGTGGCCATGGGCTTGAAATTCCGGTTCAATATCATTTTCTTGGTCTTGGAAAGGCCATAGACCTGATTGCAACAGAAACTGGAAGGAATCGTAAAGGAGATGAATTGTACTGTTTCTAAATGTTTAAAAAAAACGACTTGTGAAAATCAATCTTACTGCAGGTTTTTTCCACTGTCCACTATATAGAGGTTTCCAAGGGTAAACGTCCGTTCGGGAGAAAAAAGGTGTCCGCTACACAGACGTATCGGCTATAGACTGTCCGCTATAAAGAGGTTTCGACATAAGAGTTCGACTGCAATTCAGTCCGGTTGTAAGAAAACTGTGTGCTATTGGGAAGTGCCCGCTATATAGGATGTCCGCTATAGGGAGGTTTTACTGTATACCTATGGATGGGAGAAAATTGATATTAATATTGCGCTACTTATTTTCAAAGCTCATATAACTGGACTTTATACATTATTGAAAAAGTAGCTGCCATGCCAGTGCAATAGCCCTCGAAAACGATGCTTCCATATGTTGTTGTTCAGGCTTGTGTTGTAAATTATTGTGAGCTCTTTTGGGGCAGAATAATATTGGCGAGTTTTGAGTTTGTTGCCTTGTCCCCATTTTGTAACATACAGTAGCCCTGTCAAATATACGGGTATTAATTTTCGATAGTGTTACGTGTGTTACCATTGAGAAACTTCAACGCTGACTGAACGTTCTAGTGGTAGCTCCTTTAGCAGTGAATGGATGGCTCTCTGTTTGTCCCAACACACAATGCCAGCCCTGACCCAAAGTCAAAATACCCATCAAAGTGGAGTCAGGCAAATGTTTATTTAATTGTTACACCTTTTAAAGTATCTTCATACACATCGACAACGTGAAAGGAGTAAGTATTGGGGGGCTTGAACATAATCAATGTACGCGACTCAAATGACACTGTGTTGTTGGCAGATAACCAAGCAGACTTACAGAATATCGTAGATATGGTTAATGATGCAGGGGAAGCCTTTCATATGAAAATGAATGCTAAAAGGACTAAGACAATGGTCTTTTCTAAACAAACTCCTCCACCACAAGTCAACATTACAGTGGATGGAACGTTAACTGAACAAGTGGCAAAGTTCACATATTTGGGTCAGTCTGTGACTGAGAATAGCAGAAGTGAAGATGAGATTTTAAGAAGAATAGGGATTGCCAAATCCACATTCACGAAACTTCATAAAGTGCTAACATTTGCCAAGATTCTACTCTCGACAACAAAGAGAATTATGCAATGCTATGTTTGGCCAACCTTAATGTATGGATCTGAAACATGGACAATATCTAAAGCATGAAACTGCAAGCATTTGAAATGTGGGTTTATAGAAGAATGTTGAAAGTTTCCTGGACAGAAATTGTTACCAATGAGAACATTTTGAAAAGAATCAACATTGAGAAGAGCCTCACCAAAACCATACAAGCAAGGACTTTAATGTAGTTTAGTCACATTAAAAGACACATATCGCTACAACAAGTGCCTTCGGATGGCAGGATTAATGGGAAGAAAGGGCAATGTAGACCAAGTACAACATGGTCAAAGAACATTGCTGGACTGGTTTGGATTACTATTCGGCGTCTGAAGCAGCAAAGAATCGAAGAGAATGGAGGGCGATTGCATCCAACCCTATATTGGACGGAACCTAATGATGACCCAAAGTCGACTTCTTTGTTTTCTCGCAAATGTGTACTTCCAAAGGATCTTGTAATAAGCAGACTTGTTATACACTTGATAAAAAGAACGAAATTTTTTCATTTTGTTAGACCTGTTTCGATACTTCAAGTACCATCGTCAGTTACAATTATCTAATTGAGATCTAACGGTGTATTACAGCTACATATATACAAATACTGAAAGTCCTAAAGAGACTGAACAAGTTGCATAAACGAAGTAATTAACAGAAATAGACGAAATGGTACACCAGGGAGTGACTAAAACAGGCACACAGAACACTAAGTGATAAAGTAGAAAAGAAAAGAGAGAGAGGCCGAAAATAGGTCAGCTAAATAGAAAGAGAAAGGTTAAAATGTTGAAGCTGTCTATTGAGAAAAGGCTTTTCCCAATTAATAAACAAAGCCTCCCTTATTTTGAGTTGGTAAGGTGAGGGCGCAGAATCTAAAATCTTAAAGCAATCCTCCGAACACATCCTACTACACTGAGGCGACTCTTTGATATGCCTAAAAATATCAGCCGAGAGTTTTTATCAGCCGACAAATGTTTACGTACCCGTGTCTTAAGGTGTCTACAAGTTTCACCAATATAACGAGCATTGCAACCCGCACAAGAAAATGAATATATGACACATGAGCTGTTTCCATCAGGAACGCGATTCTTAACACTGAACAAACTTCTCAACTTCAATGATGAAAATACTAGTTTAATATCCAAATCTCTACAATATCTTTTGGCTATGGATGTTACTTTACGTTGAGCCACTTTAGAATACGTACCAATATATGGCAACTTAAAATACTTGGGTATGGACTTAGCCTGTTGTCGTGTAAAAGAGGTCTGGGATCCCGTAGGGGTCTTAATAAGAGTGCTATTAAGATACTTGTTGATATTTTTGTGAATGATCTATGTGGGGAACAAGTTTTTCTGTAGGATGTTAGTCAGTGTTTTAATGTCTTTGTCAAAACCGATCCAAGTATTATTGATCTTGTATGTCCTGTAGATTAATGTTTGGATTGAATTAACTTTGTAAGAAAATGAGCAGAAACTAGAAAAAGATGTCAGCAGTCCTGTAAATGTCTTTTTCTGGTAAACTGATGTTTTGGGAGAAAGAAGGTCATTGTTATCTTTGGAAATATCTAAAAATGATAGCTTCTTGGCACACTCTCTCTCGAAGGTAAATCTAATGTTATGGTGCTGTTGGTTAAGATATTCAAAAAATTAAATAGCATCTTCCTCACTATCAAAAAGACAAAAAGTGTCGTCAACATATCTCCTATAAAATGCACAAGTAGGATCTCAAACCAGATATTTTCATGATGATCCATGAAAAGGTAAAACTGGTGCAAGCGGGGATCGCATAGCCGTCTATCTGATCATAAAAGGAACCGTTGAAAACAAAATGTTCTGCAAGAAAGACAAATAATCATTTTAGATCCTGCTTGGATATCTTAATGTTGTTGTTACCCTCTAGAATGTAGGTTACTGCAAGATCAATTGATTCTTATAACAGTATATTGGTAAACAAGTTCACAACATCAACGGAAATCGTAAATGTGTACTTAATTTTAATATACCCACTACTAAAAGGCCTAAAATCAAGTCCTATTATTTTTCGAATCTGTTCGTTTTCTTGTTATGATTTTCGTGGATATTTACTAAGACTTGATTTAGTGTGAACATGGTTCATTAGTTAAAAATTTATCCACTAACCGTTTTGACTCAAGAGTTAGACTCCAAAGGGAACGTCTAAATTTACCTCTAGTATGGTCTGAGGTAACTATCGTTGCTTGGCGACGATAACATTAGTTCCCAAACTCTATAAAAGTAAACATATCACCAAAACAAAATGGCTGTAGTCAACCCCAAAACAAGTGATTTTCATGCGGAGAGGGTCCAGAATTCGGCCACAGAAAGTCTACGGAAAGCAACCTTATTTGACGTTATTCTTGAGAAAGTAAAAAGTAATAATGAGGCAAGTACGATCTGTAACTAGTTTTGTGTTTTAAAGAACGGTTTTACGACCACAAATTAAGGTATGACTTTGACCACTGTACTGGGGCTTCGTGAGACTTGATTTCTGTTCTTAACACAAGACCACATTGTCGACTTCTATATGAAATTGATGCATACGGTGATAAATGGTATGCCTTGTGGGCATAAAACACATGCCACTTGTGTAGCGTATACACCAAAAGACAATGACTGGGGTAGACAACCGAGGTTGAATGACTAAACGTCTAGTCTTTCGACCTTTCCTATTTGGCAGTCTAGCTCAGTATGAAAGGCGTCAGATTTACAGTCGCGAGACCCAGGTTCGATGCCCCGGTGGTCATAGTCATACCTTAATTTCTGGTTTTATGACCAGACCAGTCGTCAGTGCAGACACCTTGGTTTACAAGTAAATTATAGGGCCTATATAGTTATATAAAATTCAACTTACCTTTGGCCTTATTCCTTTAAAGATGCGATGACGTGCGTAATCATTTGTTAAGTAACTCGTTATGTGTATCACCGGAGAGGTACGGCATAGAAAATTTCCGTTGTGCTCTTTGTTTAAGGCTACAGGACCAAATCAATAATGGCTGTTTGTGAAGCACGACAAAATACAGGATGCCATGAAAAAAGCAAAGGCAATCACAGTTTGCCTCTCTCTATGTACCATTGGACACTTATAAAATACAGGCAAAGACGTTTTGTGCTCTGTATAAATGTCTATTCTTTATTCACAGGCTAAGACGTATCCCCGTACCTTACTTATCCACTTCATGCCCTGGACCATGTGGGACATAAGGCCTTTATATGCAAAATCCACCTATTTTTGTCATTTGCTGCCATCCTTGCTTCATTCTATGAGCCCCATCCTGCTCATATCCTTTGCGCTTCAACCACCCTGTGCTAAGTTGTTTTCAGTCTCACTTTTTTTCTTGTTCCTTTCAGTTTCCATGCCAGTGTGATGTTGCAGTCATTTTTTGTCCTTTCTGAGCATATGGCCAATGAATTTTCACTGTCTTCTCTTGATATCATCACTCATGCTGGTTACTTCTGCTGGTTATAGTACGTCCTCATTTGTCACTCTTTCTTGCCATCTTTCCCTCAATATTCTTCTCAAGCATTTGCTTAAGAAGACATAAATAACTTTTTCATCTCCCTTTGTCATCTTCTATGTTTTGCATCCATACTGCAGGACTGATTTCAATAGAGTTTTGTATAGCACAATTTTTGTTCCCCAATGGATGTTGTTCACCCTCCTTATATGCTTCAGTTGCATGTATGCTTGAAGTCTCCCTTTAATGGACTTTAATGTCAGACATAGTGACATTAAGACAAGCAATGCATGAAAATAATTGATTTGTATCTATAAACAAGCTAGATGCCTGTACTTGCAACAGGATAAAAACATTAACAATCTTTAGACAAAAAGACTCAATATACCGTATATAAATAGCCAATAAATAATTGCAAACCAAGGGACATACGGAAGCTGCAATTGTATTGGGACATGTGCAAGTCAGAATAATTTATTCATTTATATATGCTATTCAAATGAGATTGAATGTCATTGGACAACACTTGTCCAATAAAATAGTGCTATCAGAACATTCAGTTTTTGAATGGAAAAACTGGGATGGTGCTAAACCATGCACCTATGATGATATCCTTATTATTACAAAGCCCTGGAAATATTGCCAACATAATAGAAAAATTCTTTTTTTTATGGAATATTGCATAATGACTGCTTGATCAAGCAACTTTGTATATAGAGTAAGCTATGTCATTTTGTAAACTTCAGGTATTAAAATTTATGACTAGGAGTGACAAAAACGTTGACTGAGACTTTCTTTAAATATTCTGTAATGATGGCTTGTTTAGGCTGATAAAAGTTTTCTCCCAGTTTTGCAGAAGAATAGTTCTGGTTTAGTATTCAGTTCTTACTGTGTGAATGTTAACACACAAATCACTAGAGCAATGTGTTACCCCATCTTCAAAGATTTGTATTCTGACTATATCCTCTTTCGGTTTCATTTGTAAATAAAGTACACATGATATATTTTAGTACTGGAGGCACACAGCTTCCATGAGAACTCAAGGCTGGAAATCACGAAAAGTGAAGATCAGAAAAAGGATAAGAGGCTCTATCCTATCACCAGCACTTTCCAGCCTATAATATGAATGCCTAATAAAACACACACTTATGAACTGCCAAAAAGTCCATGGCATGAACATCTGCAATATCCATTATGCTTACCACACAACTCTTGTTGTAGAAAGTGTACTAGAGCTGCAAGGAATGTTGGATACTCTCTACAGAATGTGAAATAGTCATGAAATCATATGAATTGACAAGGCAATGCCAAAAAGATTAAATGTGTAAATAGAAAGCAGAAATCTGGAACAAGTGTCTAACTATGAGTATCGTGAAAGTGGCAGAAGTGAAGATAGAGGAAGAAATCAGAACAAGACTTGCCAAGGTAAAGACAAAGTTTTAGGAAAATACTTTCTAGGATGTGACATCAATATCAAAGTAAAGCTTCATTTCCTGGGATACTACATGTTTTTAACACTGTCATGTGACTATGAAACATGTTTTTTACAAAGAATAGACTTGTTTTATTTGAGATGTACTACAAGAGACTGCTAAGAATGAGCTGAAGAGAAATAGTAAGGAACAGACAAGTATTACTATGAGTAGTTTAGATGGATTATAGAATATGGAGAGACACTAAAATGTGTGAAGATGAAAGTAGATGGCAGACCATGGTTATCAACCTTCTACGTATGATGCTGGATATATTCTCTGCATCCATTTTGTATGTACTTGTAATTGTTAGAATACCTAATAATGCAGTTAATGTTCATAATGTTTGGCTTAGTTTTGTTTGTACAAGTATAGCAAACTCCCATTCCATGATGTTCAAGTTCTGATTTCTCTTTTTGACAGAAAGCTTTAGTACATAGGCTTCTTTGTGTTGGTAAATTAAGAGAGGATCTCTCTGACAGAAAAGATCTTGGAGGTAAGTGGGCTGTATGTGCTAAAAGATTTTATTTGTATCTTTTATAATGTAAACCACAACATAGATCCCCTTGTTATGTCCATCTTATTTATAAATGTGTACTAAATCAGTCAAATACTTGATATTGATAACATGATTTCCTGTTCACTGTCTATATAGAAATTACATACTTCTCAAAGTTATCTGACAGATATTGACTGATGATACAAATAACTGTTTAAAGTATTAAAGAGTTTCTTTTATTTGCTCTCAAGAGTAATTTTGTCATATTAATTTATATGGAATCAGATTTTTGTTATTGTTGAAATGCAAGTTGTGGTCTTTTGATGCAGTTCTGTGTTTATATAGTTTTTACATGTTTGTTGTCAAACTTTCATTGGACCAATTTCAGCCAAAATTATATTTTAGAATTAGCCACATGGCTAAAAAACTTGTACTTTAATGCTTAACGCTTCCTAATACTTATTCTGTTGAAATCCTACCAAAATTACGATTTTTCAACGTTGTATTCATCAAATACACTGGTCTGCACACTTCAATTCTTGCCTATATTAAAAACTGATATTTTACTTTTAAATATTTATGTTACAAGCTTGTATTTGTAGTATAAGACTTTTAAAGTAAAGCCATTGCAAATTGGGCTTGTTGGGTCCCTGCCCCTACCACAGTCAGGAAAAGCGTACCTAACTGCAACCCTTATCATGACACAGATCTGATGATGGGATCAGTCTGGAGTCTAGTTCAGCTTTAATCCATTATCCTATTAGAAAATGATGGAATTTGAATTAATGCATCTCGCTGCCTTGTCTAAAAAGTATTCGATAAGTATGTCTGGTATAGCTGCCAGTGAGCATGAGTTTGATCTAACACCAGAAATAATTGGTGGAAATCATACTCATCTATTACCCAAAAATTTGGAAAAATTATTGTTGTTGAAATTCAATCTGCAGGGATTTGGCTATCATAGTCCTCAATTGTCCATTGATGAGTGTAGGGATGAATATGTGCTAGGTTCTGATAATAATGCTCCATAATATTGATGATGATTATATCATGATTCAAGACTAGTTGGTTACTTGAGGACTGACTAATAGCAATGTTTGCCGCTCTATTTTTTATTTTTGGATAGCTTATGTTCAAATTATCAAATTTGCCTGATACTAGTTTTTTCTATACAGCTCAAGTATATTTCAACAATTACAATTTCAAAGGGTTAATCTTAAATGATAACTTCATAGGGTTGTGTCTATCAAGAAACTCATGCTTCTACACCGCTCACTGTTATCCTGACCTGATTGGGTAAGTGCTCACTGGTTACCTGACCCCAAAAAATTGGCTCCTCAACTGAACACTACACAAAAGGACACTGTCAAATAACTCCAAAGGTGTAGAGTAATTCTTTGAATATTTTAAGATGTTTGTTTTGATATAACCAGTCAGGAGACCTTGTCTTTGTCATTTATAAAACATCATAATATACACCAGTAGTACACAAAGTAATTTGTTGTATTGTGACTATTCTTTTTTATAGAGCATTATGAAAAGCTTATCAAGGCACATTACATTAGCCAACACCATGTAGAAACAACAACTGGACTCCTTTTGATATATCCCAGACATTTTATTCATCTGTTAGAGGTGTGGTATGAGATGATATTTCTTGCATATTATACATATTACAATATTTAAATTTCAAAAGGTCTCCAAACATTTTAATTGTTCAATGTGTTTATTTCTTTTTCTCTTTGGCTATTTTTAGATTGTTTTAAAAATTTTTGTTATGGTTTGTGATTGTTATGTATGGGATTGGGTGGTTTTAGCTTCCTAAGGTCAGACTTTCATGCGGAACACCTGAACCAAGCATAGTTACATTTTGATTTATTGTCTGTTAATCACAGGAGAAGAGAAAATCTTACTGTTTCCAATATTGTATTTGTTGAGGGGAGGGTTGGTGTAATTACAGTCACCTTAATGTCAGCAATGTTATTTATTGAGGGTACAGTGAAAATGAGTTATTGCGACCATGGTCTGACTATGCTCATGTGATAATGATAGTCATTATGATGATGATCATTATAAAAATTAGAGTTTCTATCCTTTGTGTCAGTGATCCAGTACTTACTCTTATTTTTTCCAAGGGATGATTATGGTAGATTTTTAATTTCCAACAGAAACGCAAGGACTGAACATACTGTGATCGCAATGTTAACTGGCATACAAGGCATTTCTGTATCTTAGAATGAATACAAGCCTTCTTGCATGGTCAATTATGCTACCTGTGTATAGCTTTTATCATCTCACTAAATTTGCAATTTCATCATCAGTCACTTTAAAATTACATTAAGTGTGCATAATGTTTTACTATGATCTCAAATGGCGTTACTAAAGCAACCATACAATCAATTGCACAATGGGTAGACATAAATTCAGTCTGCCAACTTGCTAACTGTTTCTGTTTGCATTATAATTTTTGGATATGCTTGATCCACAATCTGTTGTATTCACCTGCCTTTTTTTGTAATTATAATTGATTATTTTACTTTCTTAGGGTCCTGATGATACACTCAGGGACATTGTCAGGGATCTTGATGCACGAGAGAGTAGAGGGTATTTCTTTTCCCAATGCTATCCTTTAGGCTTTTCCTAACACAAGCACCAAGGAACTGTCTGAAATGTTGAGTCACTGTTGGAAACATATTAGGACATTTTTATTTTGAATGAAAACCTATCAACTTATTCACTTATCAAAGCATATGACAATCCTTGCCTGATAAATGATTTTGGTCATCCGGGCTGCATTTACTCATGGGCCCAAGAAAATTTCTGAAATTAGAGAATTGACTTTGAATATCAGACATCGTTAAATTTCCTCTCGTTTTATCAAGTGTTTGTGAAGAGAACAATGATTTTTGCCAAGTTATGAAACAACATCCATGTAAGCTTGTGACCTTCGTTTTAGGACTTAATAGCATTAATTAGTTCATTAAACAATGTTTGTTTTTATAATTGTATAAAGTGCAATGCGATTGCTTTTGTGTAAGTAAAGAGAAAACAGAGTGTTTTTAATCTCTGATCCTTGATTTTCGAGCCTTCAAGGTTTACACTTCAAGCCACCGGTCTTCGAGCTTTATACTTCGGGTCTCGAGCTCTCAAGCCTTGGAGTTTTGTATTTTAACCGTACACAGAGCCACAAAGCTCTATCTTTGAATTTTGTTTGTTTGAGAAAATTAATGACTTAAGGCCAACAATAATTACAATCCTTGCAAAATGTTTTACTTTGCCAGAGCAAACGTTTTTCAGAGATTGATAAGGCCACCCAATCTCAAACCTATGAACAGTATTGTCAGTTCTGACAAAGATTTACATTAAAACTTTGATAGCTATTTTTTATGAAATCATATCCGAAAGTACGTAACTTCCACTTCATTTGTCATTGAACCACACACGGCTGATTCCACTTTCATGATGCAAAGTTACATTTTGTTTGTCGTTGTCATTAGCCTTTTTATTTGTCTCACCTTGAAACATGTCACTATACAAAGCAACAATCGAACTGCAAGTAAGTCCAGGGATGTGACGAGAAAATTCCACCGAGAGGAGAATGCTATCCGACCCCGTCTGAATCATAAGGGTGATGCTTCACTGCCACTGCATGCCACTACTGCAATTTGCCTTCTGTTTTTATTGTAGCTCCAAATTTAGCAACACCATGGGCAATTTCACATAGAAGTAGACAGGATAATCTTATGTAATAAACAGAAGTAATGTTGAACAATCTTTTTGTGGTACAAAACATCAATTCCTCCTAGAGAACGGCCATCTCGCGCTTGCAAAGCGAAAATGACTGCCAAAAACATGCGATTCTTCCATAGGCAAACATTTGCTAGAAAATTTCACAACGCGCCAAAATGTATAAGGACGAGAATTTTCGGATAATTGGCATAGCTAGATCGTCCTTGCATCTTGGTGTATTGGAGTCTGTCTACATTAAAACAAGAAAACCAGTACTCCATAGGCAGAAAGAGTTCGTTTTTTCACTTGGACTCTTCCAATAATGTTTTGTTTCTTCATTTTCTCTTTCTTTGTTTCCTTTGTTGTTTATGATTGGCCAGTTTTTATACATGTTTCGTATAAATTGGTTGCCATATGCATATACTTTCCTTTCTGACGATTCTTGTCAGTGTCAGATGAAAAAAGCTTTTAAGTATGTTTTTAGCTCGATGTCGCAAATTTTGGAAGGACAGTTATGATTGTAATCACCAGAGGTCTAAGTACTGATAATGCGATGGCAATAGTTATAACTTTACTTCTGTTCGTGATTTGTTTCTCCGTCTTAGAAGTAATTACAGTATGACGAGGAGCAATTGACCAGTCGTTTTATATTACCCTTTTTCACAGGTCCCTGGTTTCGCAATCAAAAATTCTACTTTTTATGAGCAAAGTATCCTTTTCAACACCTTGTTTCAGAGAAATGCAGTATAAAGTTTCAAACGCTAGAGCCATTATTGGAGAGTGCATTCTTGTGCAAACTTCAACGAAATTTGATGGTTCTTTGGGCTTAAAAGTAACGTAGGAGATAGGAACAAGCAATAGACACTTGCACTCGTATCTTATGACTGCGTTAAAACTATGCTAACACAATCGCAATACTACGTACGTGGAACTTTTTTGATCCACTGGAAGTAACAGAGACTGAATCAAGGAAAGGAAAAGGGTTCCAGAGCTATGATACTGTAGCTAGTTAAAGGGCTATTGATTGCCTTGAAAGAGAAAATTACATTAAACTGATTTCATGATATAATGTATCAGGTGCAACACCTTTGAAGTCTAACAGAAGTCACCTTGTTGTGTTTGTATTGGTTTTTCTCTCGAACTTTTACTTTCCGTTTTAGCTTCCTTGATCGTCTATAGATTCCATCAAGGCTATACAGTCAATGGAATTATAGAGTACTGAATATTCCTGCCATTCGTATGGATGAATCAAAGAAAGATGAATCAATAGAACATCAAGTAATATGCTGCCTCTAATTTCTCTTGTCTACCTTATACCAGTCACCATTAATCTACCAAGTAGATTAATTAAAGCTTATCATTTGGTAGATATTACCCTATGATTTAAATTCATTTCGTCTGCGAAACAAATTCGTCAAGTTTCATAGGGCTGCTTCTGCAAACATTGACAGCATATTCCGATTATTGAATTATCAATTACAATTTATGACTGTTAAGCCCGTTCATTATGTCAAGTCCCTTACTAGAGGATGGTATAGCAAATTCCTTAATCATTAAAATGTGCGCTGTCAAATTGTTAGCTTTAAAACTTCACTAGGGGTTCAAAGGTCATACATCGTAGACAGCGTCTACGAAAAACAATCGATTTTGAGACACATTCAAACGCTTTCTTCGTTTACCGTTAAGTAACACACTTTGTCCCGGGAAAGGAACCTTAAATGTTCACATGTTAAAACTGATAGGATTAGGGTCTTTTATATTTACAGGTCTCTGACGCCCTTTCTTTGACTACAAAATTGGGTTATGAACTTGGAAAGGTGCCAAAGGTTAGTGCATTTTTTATTGCCCTACTTCTAGTGGTGGACTATAGTAGCCACTGTATAGTGTAGGCATATCAGAGAAAAAATTTTTTGTCCTCCATTGGACAACTAATTAACAATGCAATTTTTAAGTCAAGAAATATGCTTGTTTAACCTTATGGGTAGCATCACATTCCGTATTAATGCGAAATCGCAAGGAAACTGTGAAAGGAGCAACAATTGTTTTCACTTTTTAATAGTTTGCATTTACGGGTTTTGTGAATATTACAAATTAAAAGTAAAGTTTTGGTTCGTGCCACTTTTTGCCATAAGTATGTCTCCTAGTACCATTGCTCGTTTTGCAGGTTTTTATTTCTATTTCCTACATAAAAGAACACTAGAATCCAGGGACTGGATTGTACACGGTGTAAATCCTGACTTCAAAGTATACAAATGTTGACACCAATTAGATTACTAATGACTATATATATGCGATAGAAAGTTGCAAAAATTTCCTGAAACGCGGAATACCCTTAAAACGTGCTCCTATGTCAAGAAAAATTTAAGTATATTGACATGTTATTGTAGTTTTTAGGTGAATTTGAAACTGAGATTAAATTATTGTATCGATATTTTTGTTGGAGTTATTTGTTTCTTCTGTTATTGTAATTTTTCTAGTCCACTTCTCCATGAAAGCTTAGTTCGTTAACTTTTGTGAGCGCTTGGGGCTTTAGGTAGTGTAAATGGAATTGCTTTGTTTAAGTTTCGTAAATAAGATTTATATTACGTGGCCTGAAAATTTAATGTATTCTTTCGAGGTAGGAAAGTGTTATGCCCCTTGACTCTTGCAAAGAAAGTCGGACCTGAATAAGCTAGCATGTACGGTAAGGCCCTAATAACATTTCTTAGAAATACCAGATTGTGGAATACGGAGCAACGAGCAGTAAAGGTGCAACCTTCAAATGTTATGCTTACGTTACTGTGTTATTATCAATCATTAACAGGCATAAATTGGGATAGCTTTTTGGTACTTGTAATTTGTACTTGTAACTTGTAGTTGTTGCCAGCTTATGAGGTCACAAGTAATTTTTTGCGCAACTTTGAAGTCGATGCAGTCAAGCTGGCATGACTTGACATGACACCCTTTCAGAATCCAATCCTGAATTCTTTTCATTCGTCTTCATAATGTAAGCTATATTTTGTCGTAAAAAGAACATCTTTAGCTTAACTTTCTGACGAGAGAAGTGTATTCATTAACCTTCACTCTAATCTACTGTACATCCGTTGGTTACGTCTAAAATGAGGAAATATTGTTTGGAATACATGAAATTTAGAATATCTAGGAATTACAACTTGAAATGTAAAAATGTAAAACATACTACTGATGACATAAGTTTGAATTTGAGTGTTGAAGGGTTGATCGGTTTTCGTAAGAAGTTAAAGCTACTTAAATTTATATTTGCAAGCTAGGTAAAAGAAAGAGAGGTGAAGTTATGATTGTGATGACCAAGGATTTCTATCTGAGTCTCACTAATGCAAACCCGACGGCTTTCCTACTGAGTTAAACGGCTTGGTAAAGATTTATTTTCCCATACTTTGAAAGTTATAATAATTTTAAATCTTATTTTTCGCAGCTTTCATTGAAGACTGTTTTGGACCAGTTAACTGAAAAATTTCGACATCTTTTAATTCCCCAAGGTACCATCCGTTTGATATTTTCTTCAATTACTGAGCATAAAGATAAACTTATTGGATTGCATTAATTTTGAACATACTTCTTTTTAATTGTTTTAATACTCCTTATTCAGTGTCACAGCTGCTTTAACATCCTGGTGCTGTGCGCCATTATTTGTTATCAGTCCATGTTATTTCACTGACATCGTCAAAAATCATCACTGAGCTAAATTCTGAATATCCTTCACTAGAACTTCGGGTTCCCATAGTTTATCGAGAGCCTTGGTTAATTTATTTTTACAGTCGTTAGCTGTTACCGTGTTGAAACGCGTGGCCGTAACAGAGATTGTGGTTTCCACTCGACTGTTCTCTTTCGGGAAGAAATTTTGCTACGTTTTTGTGTGATTCTAAGTCGTTGATCAATCAAGCGATTCTTTGATGGCAAAAAATCCAAAAATCTATTATCGTGTTGCCAAGGCGTTCACTATTAAACGAATACCTGGAGCCCTGAACAGATTCTAACACCCCAGGGCAATGGTGCTCTGGAAGCAATGCCAATTAAGAAGTAACATCTTTTTGCTCAAATTCTTGGACTGAGACTTCGTCACCTGATGCAGTTTAAAGACCCTTCATAAATAGCAATCATAAATCTCCAATTCCCATATTCCGATGTAAAGTCGGAATATATTACTTGCAGTTTAATTTTTGTTCTTGTTCTCGGTATCTGGTATCCTGTTTAATGTTTTGCAGTAACGTCATTGTTTCAAATTTGAGTCTGTTTGCCTTTTTGACTAGATACTTCGGGATTTCTTAAATATTGTTAGGAGCACTGACGTCCCCATTGTTTCGTATCAGAACAGGTCAACGATCAGTAATTCCTAACATAGTATCATTATCAGGCTTATATAGGATATCGTGGACAACCTATTGCTAAAGGTCTTGATAATTTTGTCATTACTTAGAGTCAGTTAGGAGTAAACTATTCCATGAACCTCTTTACGTTAAAGGCTAGACGCGGTTTGTTTGAAAGCATATACAGCTGCATGTAGCAAGACTGCATCTGTCCAAAACACAAGTTTGTAAAAGACTCAAACACAATATTTGCCTTCGGGGAGATTGTAACAGTAGCTCGTTAAGCCGGCAATTTTTGGTTCATTTATTGTTGTATTATTTCTTAATTCATTCATTTCATTCATTTATACATTCATTTGATTAATAAATTTATTTATTTATTTATCTATTTGTTTGTTTGTTTGTTTGTTTGTTTGTTTACTTACTTACTTATTTATTTATTTATTTATTTATTTATTTATTTATTTATTTATTTATTTATT
>JANTCA010004164.1:0-10362 GCA_024741275.1 Chironex yamaguchii | reverse complement strand
ATCTATCTATCTATCTATCTATCTATCTATCTATCTATCTATCTATCTATCTATCTATCTATCTATCTATCTGTCCGAAATCACGGATAATCGTTGCACTGGTCAGCTTTCTTTTTCTTTCTTTCTTTCGATTTGGCATCGATTTGACCACTATCTTGATGGCCTCTCCATCCACAGTGTTTCGCTGCCAATCGGTGGTTTTGCTGTTACCTCTCACGTCGTCTTCGTACATGCCCAGCCCCTTTCTGTTTCCTGTCCTTTGCTTCCAGCAAGCTGCCATTAACACCAGCTGACTGCCTAATTTTTAACATAGAAATTTTGCCCTTAATTGCATTGCCTTAGTCAAATGCAAGTTTTTTTGCTCAATTTTTTATAAGACTACATCATTTGTATTACATGTGCACGAACTTGAGTGCAATAGTTAAGAAGTAGCAATTCGGAGGTCCGTGTAATACAGAATTGTGGACACAAAACGAGGTCCCTTCTATAGGTTGTGTGTTTTGCAAGACCTTGTAAAGATCAACGATGGGTGATCAAGATCAAGACCGAGCTTTAAACAGGGTTATTGATAATTTCAGAAGTGATCTTCGACTGCTTCTGTTTCCTGTTCTAAGAGAAGTAATCTGCTCGACCTGTATGAAATGTTAAGAAATGTTGATGTTATTTTATGCTCATTTGAATGTCTGACTGCAATAAACTGATTTGAGTATTAAGTATACGATTTTTTCATCGATGTCTGAATATCCAATGACATACCCATTGCCTCGTGTAATAGCGGTTTCCATTTTCGTCAGTTGCTTTTGTAATGTCAATTGCAATACTGTACCGGCCATCTAGTGGCATAGGACATAATTTTATTATCATAAGGTAAGTCGCCTTGAAAATTTGCGACATAGCGCTAAAAACATACTTAAAAGCTCTTTTCGTCTGACACTCTTCAGAGTATGAATCGTCAGAAAAGAAAGTATATGTATATGGCAACCTTTTTTATACGAAACATGTATGAAAACTGGCCAATCATAAACAAGAAAGGAAAAAAAACAAAGAGAAAATGGAGAAACAAAACATTTTTGGAAGAGTCCAAGTGAAAAAACGAACTTTTTCTACCTAAAGAGTACTGGTTTTCTTGTTTTAAAGTAGACAGACTCCAATACACTTAGATGAAAGGAC
The DNA here is from genome assembly GCA_024741275.1 of Chironex yamaguchii. Classification (NCBI taxonomy): domain Eukaryota; kingdom Metazoa; phylum Cnidaria; class Cubozoa; order Chirodropida; family Chirodropidae; genus Chironex; species Chironex yamaguchii. Next base: position 9,192 of record JANTCA010004164.1, on the reverse strand, counting down.
GATCTAGCTGTGCCAATTATCCGACAATTATCAAAAGGTACTATACGAAAGGAAGTGGTAAACATACTTCGTATAACAGTAAATTTTGTGTTTTTAATTTTTTTGCAGTCCTGAAGCAAAAGCTAATAGGGATCCATTCACTTATTTACCATTTGGTCATGGACCACGGAACTGCATTGGAATGCGATTTGCCCTGATGGAAATCAAGATCGTACTGGCACGACTTATAACCGACTTCAAATTGGACATTGACGACGAAACGGATATTCCACCGAAGTTAACTGTTCAGGGAAATCTTACAGTTAACGATCCAATCAAACTAAAAGTTACACTCAGAGAGACAGAGAAACAGTCGTGAGAATAGGAATAATTTGCTTACAGTATTCCGAGATTAGAAATGTTTGGTAAGTGATGTAATCTAACATTTTTTATGCTTTTTCTTGTTACGCTGTAGTATGGCTTGATTACTGACATACTGCAGTGCAAGTCACGGTTTGATTTCATAAGCAACTCTTTTCAAGGCGGCTGCCTACCCAAATTGGACAATATTGTACACAGTTTTACTGCGGGCATTGACATTCAAATCTTTTGAACATTAATTGATTAATAACGAGACGGCTGTTCTCTGCACTAGAGTAAACAAAAAACATCGTTTTCAAAACAATGAGGTGTGTATCTGTATTTGTGTCTGAAGGTTGCAAGTTTGATCACGGTCAGCACCGCTTCGATGTCGCTATTGTAATGCTGATGCTGAACTAGTGAGTTATACCTCAGGCATATTACCAGTAAATAGACACCCAACCAACTATATGTGTGGACAATCGTGGACAAACCTTTTTAAGCTGTTTGCCGTAGTAGCAAAAGCGTCAGATTTGCAGTCGTGAAACCGGCTCCGAACCTCGGGCGCTCACAGCCACACCTTTACTTGTCTTTTTTTACACAAGACAACCCTGTCCACTTCTGTAAGGCACTATAGCACTGTGCACCTTGTTCGCCATGTTTTGAATTTACATCACATTTGCTCATTAACGACGTCTGTTGTATGACAATTTGTGCTTGCAGCATACCATGTCTAGTACGAAGCGCATTGTATCAACGATTGTTTTTCTCTGGAGAAGTCTTCATATAGAGATGTACAATATGTAGTTTAGAAATTCCGAAATAATTTGAGGGTTGTACAGCTGTTATATAAGGACATATAGCTATGGACAGGAATGAGGGCATTAATGGACAGGAATGAGGGCATTAATTGATGTGGATACACGGATAAACAACTGGTCACGTGAACAGGACAACAATTTGTATCTCCACACATGACGCCATGAAGCGACCACCTGTCTGGTGCAATTGTTTGCAATCCAAGTAGGGTCAGGTGATGGATGCTCATAGTTCTGGCCCAACGGGACAGACACATTTCGCTCGATGCTTGCCAACATTAAAAGACCACATCGTAGTCAATATTTCAGTGGCTCTGGCAAAGGTTTTTATAAGTCCTTGGTCCTAAGTTCTGCCATTGTTGTCCAGATGATTCCTATAGCTGCTGTGGTTGTTGTTGTCATTGCGTAGCTTCGGATCCCTTACAGTGGGCAGAATCCGGCTGAGAACAGTGTGATGACAATTTGCTTCACTCTGTTCAACGAAGTGCATTTTCCGAAGACATCAAATGATGCTTTTAGGACCGTTGCCATCTCTGGAACTTGGTTTTACGGGAGAGAGTCCCACCTGTTCCTCTCCCAACCCTTTTCCTCCCTCAAAATCATGAGGAAGGAATATAGTTTGTGTTTTGTTCCAACAGATAACCCAGAGGCATTTACGCCTTGAAAAAATGCTTCTAAATTTAGTTCTTTGAAGAGGGAAACAGCTCTGGCTGTGGGTTTATCTTGAGCAGAATCAGTGAAGAAGAGTAAAATATGCTTAAAATTACTTAGATCACATTGAAATAATGGTCAGGGATGTCATGTGCGTCAGCGCACCCCGCTATAGATACACGTTTGTTCTTGTGTATGGATAAACGTTTCGCCACTGTATGTAAAACATATTACAGACACTATAGAAATAGCATACGTTTTGTGTCGTTCCCAAATAATAAATTTATGATTAGTCAAGCGCGCGCTGTAATCCATGCGCATGGAGAGTTAAAGATCCAATGATGCTGAAGCTAGATCCTTGTTTGTTCCTACAATAAGCATGTTGGTTGCATTATACTTGATGTTTAGAAACAAGTAAGAACGCTTCAAGATTATTAGTATTTTTGGGAGCGTATATTCATCATTACCTCCTTCCGCCGATCATTTTTGTTGGTTTCTAAGGTGTCCACGCCCCCTCTCAAGGGCATAATCTTTTTCAATGGCCTCAACGCTGAAATTTCTTTTACTATAGCAAGCATAAAAAGAGTTATGAAATGATGATGAGTATCAGTTGAGTACACCTTGACTCTGGTTATAGCTTTTTATGCAATGCGTATCACTGCGGTATCACACTTCTTTTTATTGCAGATATCACACTAGTGATGCTTTGTGCCGTGAATCACGTGATGAGGAGTGCCACTGTACAGAGACAAGAAGAAAGCAAGAGATCGTTTACAATCTATGTCCTCCTGAAAATGTGCTCCAAAAATTACTAAGTCAACAAACAAAAACAACCATAAACATAATGCAAACTATAATTATCATAAAAAACGTTTTAATTTACACTCACGAAGTTGTTGTTACATCTGTAAAGAGAATTAAACATTACCATTATTATCATCATCATCAGTTATGACAATCCAGTATCTACTGCCATGACATATCATTACTGATTTTGTAGAAATGAGCGAGACGACGTTTTTCTGTCTAAAAAGTATAATTTTTGACGTATTGCAAAAGATCAAAGGGGAGAATGAATACAGTCCAAACCATTTGGGTCTGAAAAGTATGGATATTATCATACAACAGGACAATAGTCTAAAGGAACAATATTATGTCAAAAGCAGAAGGTATTGTCACTACTGGCATTGAGTATTGGCACAAGGAGGAATTCTGACAGGCAAAATGAATGTTACGTGTTCACACGACATGGATGTATGTGAAACATATACATGTATAGTACATCCATACCTATATGTTACAATGTTGTAAGTAATGAGAAATTTTAATTATTTCCTAGTTTTTGTAGGTAACTATTAATTTCTATGGTTTTTATGTATTTTCAATGGATGCTGGTTCATCCAAGTTATTATCTTGATGGTTCACTTATTGAAATACGAATTATCATCACTTACATTTTTGCATATTAGTAGAAATACACTTGCAGGCTGAATGGCCCTCAAACGCATGTTGATGATATGATAGAGCAACGCAATGGACTTAGTGTGCTGTTGGATATATGAAATACTATTTGAAAATCGCCTTGAAAATTTGCGACATTGCGCTAAAAATATATTTAAAGGCTTTTTTCGTCTGACACTCTTCAGAGTACGAATCGTCAGAAAGGAACTAAAACTAGGAACTAGGGAGAATAAAATCTATTCTCCTTGAACACGGGTATCCAGAGGATATTGTTTCTATAATTCTTCGAGAAAAGATCACTAATTTTGCAACCGAAAAATCATTTGGGCCTCAAAAATGTCCTGTATCCCTAAAACCTCCTTGGTAGGCAATGTTTCTACCCGCATAGAAACACAGATTTAAATAGCTGTAGGTAAGTGTTTCTCTGCTGTCAATCCAAGAAGTGTTTTCACGACAAGGAAGATCTTGCCATCCATTCACAAGAATTGTGTACCGACCACACAAAAAAGCTTAGTAGTATAAGAATTTCTGTGCCGATGTGAAGCTCGTTATGTAGGTCGCACTTCTTAAAGATTGGGTGACAGGATCAAACAACATGTTCCAGCCACTGTACGCCAAGCATAAATTTCTCCTAGAGAAAAGCGATCTCGCGCTTGTGAAGCGAAAATGACTGCCAAAACATACGATTCTGCCATAGGCCAACATTTACTAGAATGCGCCAAAATGTATAAGGACGAATTTTCGGATAATTGGCACAGCTAGATCGTCCTTTCGTCTAAGTGTATTGGAGTCTGTCTATATTAAAACAAGAAAACCAGTACTCTGTAGGCAGAAAGAGTTCGTTTTTTCACTTGGACTCTTCCAATAATATTTTCTTTCTTCATTTTCTCTTTCTTTGTTTCGTTTCTTGTCTAGGAGTGGCTAGTTTTCCTACATGTTTCGTATAAATATGTTGCCATATGCATATACTTTCCTTTATGACGTTTCTTACTCTGATGAGTGTCAGACGAAAAAAGCTTTTAAGTATGATTTTAGCGCAATGTCGCAAACTTTCAAGGCGATTTTCAAGTTTTTTACCACAAAAAGATTGTTGGAAATACCGTTTGTTTCTAAGGAATACGTTCTTCCTCTTCCCGAACCCAGCAGTGGATTGCAAATATCTTTTACGGTTGTATGATCGAAATAACACCTCCTGCTTTAGGCTCCGCTGCTTTACGTAGTGTATTGCGATTCTTATCACCTTTCAGTCTTGAACAAAACGGCGCATTTTTTAAACTGAACAATTGTCATCTAGTAAGTTTTTGACAGAAACAGAGAACTGCAAAAAGAAGGAAATAGTGGCGGTCTTTTTCTTCCGCTTTCAGCATTATTCAGAGTGATAGCAAAGCCGCGTTACTCCGACCTTAGTGTAATTTGAATTATTTTAAAAACAGAGGGTTTCGTCTATGTCGTTTCTGTAAATGTTTAAAACTGCTCCAAATTTGAAGCACTACCTGTCGGTCCTTGTGAGTAAATTGTGGCTGATTCGAATGGTGTCTTTGTCATGTCAAATCAAAAAATAGTATTTCGTAAGGCTTTAGAAACTTCGATTCAGACGACACATTTGTTAAATGCACACATTTATGGTGCGTAATCTGAAGATTCGTGACAACAAAAAATTGTTCCTAATTTTATGAATTAATTTAACGCATGACATGTTCACCGTTTAAACCAAAGGTGTATTTCCGTCAAAGTATGTCATTATCAGAATAATGCTTCAAGGCATGAGACTAATTTGTTTGACAAATGAGTGGGTGGCGATGAATGCTATAATAAAACAAGCAGTTAAACATATGATAGCGGACAAAACTACGGCGGATGAACAGTGCTGAAACAGATATGTGGTAGTTCACGCTCATTATTGGCGGGCCGTGCGGAAAATAATGAGGGAAAATTCAGAATGTACATGAACATGTACCGACCGCTAATTGCAATGGAACAAAAATAAAATAATAGTAAATGTAACCTCTTTTGGGAGCTAACTCAAGAAATCGAAACTGTTCTTGAAAAGTAATTTTCACGGTTGAGCTGACCTCTTCAATATAACTTCTGAATAGACAAGTGTTACGGTTGAACCATCAGAATGTACTCGTCCTTACTGAACGCACGTAATACAATGTCTATTCCCCGGTGACATTCAATATCGAATGTGATGACCTTTCTTATGTGAATGTTTGTTTTGTGTTCTTTGACCTTCTGGGGAAAGGAGATTGGCGTTATTGAAACTGAGAAAGAAATTGTATTTTCACGGTCGGGACCGAAACCACGGCCTGCATTCCGGGTCAGAATGCTCAGCCCACTAAACTACGTTGTTCCTCAGAAGTAAATTTGGGATGTCATGATTTGCTGATGGCGTCACTATAAAGGCACGAGGTAAAGTTTTCTATCCGTGAACAATTCCTATCACTTTACTCAGGTCATGGCTCGACAAAAGTGTGGGATATTTATCGGAGTTATGGATTGTATTTGAAAATCTGCTTACTTCAGTCACTACAGTTGCCCCCACACCCACCCACCTCAAAACGTGAACGAAAAGATAGACGTGATCTTGATTGCCCGATTGCGAGCCAATAATGAGTTTAAGCCAGGGATATGGCATAACAGCATTAGTCACAAAGATAACCTATTGGAACATCACTAAAATGGCACATGTTTCCCCGATAATAATTTGTATAGATGCAAATATCCTCAACCGTCGCTAGTTCAAGGAGTTCCCCTTGGGAATCAACACAGACCATGTGGATGTCACCATGTATTCTGCCGTTTGCTGTTTAATGTTGATCTTACTTCAAGCCGTTCTTTCAGCTTCTATGAATGCAATCATTTTTAAGGGATAAGGAATAAGGTGTCGATGGACTCAATAAGGAGGAGTGGGCGCAGACGTAACTTGAGTGGTTGGCATCATAAGCTATCTTTCAGTTTCAAATCGGAACTTGAAGGGCAAAGTTAAGCTCTCTGATGAGCTCAATAGCACTGTGGTAGCCATTAAATCATAGCTTTGTCCTTTAAAGTTACAAATTGCTTGTCACTGCACCGTTCACCCTCTGAGCACTCTGAAAGCTCAATTTTGGTGTTCGCTGGAACTCTCATTAACTGATTTCAAAGTTGCAACGATGTTTGGGAAACTGTGAAGATTGTCCCTGTTTGATGAAAAGTCTTCGGTGCCAGTAGATGCAGATGTGATCACTGCTCCAGTGGAATGCCAAATCCAGGTACTTCCAGTCAGAGATACAAGGATTTTCTTTACGGCCTTGACCCCGCCTGAAGTCGGGATTTGTTCTGCCACCTCAAATAGTGGAGAATTGCTGGCTTGGATTCTTGGATCCGCCTCAGAGCAATGAACGTGAGATGTTTGAGTAATAATGTGTTGTAGTTTGGTAACAGAAAGTGCAATCAAAAGAAGAAATTCAGATGACATTCGTCTTTCATTCCTTTACCCTACATTACCTTAAAACATGACCTGTGTCGCTGTTACAAGAAACGGTAAGACAGTAGTACTGTCAGGGACGTTGCTATGAAATTCATAACAATGTTGCTGTTGATTTACGTTTCAAACCAACGCAACCTCTGAATCTCATTTCATCAACAGTCGTAACCTTGATATTGTAATTTGCAAATTCTCTTATCAGCTGTCGCAGTTTTTCAGCCCTGTTTTGAGTTTTCGCATTACGGTTTTGTTGCCCGGCCACAATCGAAAACAAGTTCTGTGTCGTACCTTTCAATATCTTGATGACGACTTTCATCTAACTTCATCTTATCAAGGATGGCAGGTGGTCATATACTGAGCTCGATTTCTGCTTGTTAATTTTCAAACATTCCGTTTTTTACTGAGCCAAGTCACTGGTCTGGTGCCCAACTTTCCTCTTCTTAACCTTTCAACTAGCAATAAAAATCCGGCGCCAGCAAAGATTATTTCGTTTTGAAGCGGATTAGAAAAAATAAATGTCAAAATTCAACATCCAGTTGGGAATAGCATGTGTTCGGATGGGTTAGTTGGAACTACTGAAAGAGACAGGAGAGCAAGTCTTAAGCAAAGATCTCTACGGTAGGTAATCAAATTTGACCTGAAAAATGTTGCACCTGTCACAGCAGGGCATATACGAGTACAGTTATCAAGATAGGAACAGTTCGTTAGAAAACATGGGCAAACGCAAGGCAGGTGTATTATAAACTGGGAATGAAGTCTTGCACAAATCCAGAAACTGTAAAGTCTTGTTAAAAAATTTGGACTTTCAAATGTTAATGGCTGGTAGCAAGTAAGACAATTTGTTAACGAGAATTATGATGAATCATCGAGGGACCCCAAATGTTGAGCAGTAGTGGGGGCAAACAATACTAAATTACTGTAATTTAAACATCACGATTAGTGTATTATCTCTTGTAGCTTGGATTTTGATTGCAGAAAATCTAGTGAAATAACTTTGTACATTTAGGAAAAAATATATACATACATATCTCATAGCAACTGATGGTAATGATAACTTTACTCATGTACATTGCAAAAGACGAATCTCTTCACTTCTATCAGGGACTAGAGTGAACAGCGATAAATGGATCCCTTGTACGCATGACATAAAAGCCCCTTGCAAGCGTGTATGTCGATACAAGGACATGTACCTAACCAGAGTGGACGATTAGAGTTTAATGTCGATCGACCTTGCCTACCTAACACGGACGAAAATACGTCAGATTTTCACTCAAGACAAGATTTGAAGCTCCGGTCTACATAATTATTTCTGTTCATATTGGAAGATCATCATGACTCATGGTAGTCCATATAGATGGCCCTGCCCCAACTACTTCAATTTATGTAGAAAAATCAGCGTGCAATGCCCACTGTTGTTAAAATAATAAAACTAGAATACAGCAGGCAACTTTATAACGCCATTTTAATCATAAATAACAAGCTCTTCATTCTCCATGATGACGCCTTATGCGAGGGCACTCTGCGCCATAAACAAACGCATAACTTTGCACTAATGTATCTGTAGAGATATTTGAGAAAATAGCAATTGTTTGCAAATTTCCCTGATGGGTAAAGATGGAAATTAGAGGTTAAGCATTGTTGTTCAAATATTTTTAGCTTATCCCTGCTAACCTTCTAAATCAAAAGTTATTCAAATAGACAAAAAAGAGACAAGAAACAGGTGAGATGATGTATATATCTCCGAGACGAGATTTCCCCCTAGATATACGTGCCCACCTTATGAGCCATTTGGCACAAAGTGGAATAGTATCAGGTAGGTAACATACTTAGCTTCGCTTCGTGCAATAAGTTGTCCATAACCAAAGATACAACAAAGTGAATTTTATATCTGAAGAGAAAGATATCAAAATCTTACCTCTAACTTTAATTCATTATTGCGTCAATCGTCATGAAAAATACATCATCGCAATGAAACTTTTACCCGAAGTGGACTGAGAATAGTGAGAGAATTTCTCGCAAATGTCTTCAAAGGAAATTCGGTATCACCAGCTGGCTCAAATCGAAATTTGCGTATCAGTTTGGTAATTACAATCTTCAGATCCATTTGTGCAAACCTCATGCCTATGCAATTTCGTGGACCATGTCCGAATGGCAGAAATGCAAATGGATGCCTTTTTGCTTTTTCTTCAGGTCTACGACATGAAAAACATGAAAAGCAAATGGCGCAAGATATCTTTCTGTTTCTAAACAATGAAACTCGTAAATAAGTAAGGAATTCACATCAACTGAAAGATGCAAAATGCAAACAGGAAACATAATAAAATCTATGATTTAATTTGTCGACGTCTTTTAGATCATGGCACGGAGGTTTGAGTGTTGGCTTTTAAGTCTGAGGGCTGCAAGTTCGAGCCCGATCGGCTTCCACTTAGTGCAGCTATTGTGGTAATGCCTACTCTT
>JANTCA010004162.1:0-10364 GCA_024741275.1 Chironex yamaguchii | reverse complement strand
ATTTATGTTGTCATTGTGAATCCGCCATTTTGTCTCACTTTTCCGACAATTCATAATGGCCCCCGTAACCATGAAATTGTTTATTGTTTCATTTTCAATTAAATTAAGTCTCTCTAAATTCATTAAACTTGTTTTGACACAATGAAAGCCCATGTTATCGTTAATATCAAGTAAAATGTATCACAGTAATCACTGAATGACATGGAATCATTGATTAATTCAATGTTCAATAGCACCTTAACCTTTAAAAACAGAATTGAAATTTTGAGCGTGACAGTATGAAACAAGTCCTTTAGGTGGTACAGGAACAGAAACAGGAAAATTATTAAAACTAAAAAAACAAACATGAGAAGCATTGGATTGCAAAAGTTCCTTTTAGTTGTTCAAGGTTCTTTGAATCAACTTTATCTTCAGGCACAGAAAGATAAAAAATGTTGCATTTGGGTTTATACAGAATATAACTATTTTTACCAGACTTAACTTTCATAAAGAATCATCTAATCAATGGGTAAGGGGGGAACACAGATGAAGAGCAAGAAGAAGGAACATGCCACACAAATAATTTGGAAGTACAACTTGTTTTCTGCATTGCTGATATCATTTTGGATTAAAAATTCCAATGCAAAAAGGACGCCACTAACATGGTTGCAGTTCCAAATTCACCCAAACCAGAACGAACAGACCTTGTAAATGCGAACCCTAGATATGGTTGTTGAAGAATGCCACGACCTTGTGATGTATATTTTTCTTTGGCGCTGTCCGGCGAACATCAATGAAAGTCCATTCTCCAGCTTTAGGATTCTTTTTTTTGTTTCAAGCGCTTATAGAAAAATGGAAATTATTTCAATTTTTGAAAGCCTGTGTTATTCAATAGTGTACATTTATACTTTAATGTAGGCAATACCATGAAATCTTAAAAATGTTTGAAACTGAAAGTCAGAGTATCACTTTAATCTTTCTGTTGTAAGATTGCAAGGTCTTCTTGTTAGATTGGTAACTGTTAATAATCCTAAATCTTCTAAGCTATTGACAGAATTTCTCCGGGAATAAGTGAATTAAATTGCTCTTGCGTACTATCAGCTGAAGTATTTCCATGTAATAAAAGCAAACCTCTAGCTAGGATGATTACGGCGTCATCACAAGCCTCGCTCTCAAACGTACCGCTCTATCTGACCTTAAAATGCAAAAGTGGCTTACTGAAGACCAGCCCTCTCCTCAGGTCACTCACAGTCGGACCGCCCTTCGGGATTATTGAAGAAAGCAGCTTTTAAGATTCCCAGCACAAATGAGCAATTTTAACGAGTATGTCGGTTTTTTGATAAATTGTGTTTTCGACATGATAGACTGTTATGTTAGATCAGTTTCCGTTACAGTTTATCAATCGTGAAAAGTAAAATTCAATGTTCTTGAACACACTATGTATTGGATTAGATGAACCAGAGAGTGTTCCAGAACCTAATGTTTGAATTGTTTGTATAGTCAGTTGAAAGTCTGTGAGAATTACCGTCTGAACTATTTTAATGTTGCCTTGGAATGAAACAGGTCCTCGCCTTTACATGGATTCCTTTGTGTTGGGGAAAGACTTTTTCCTGACAATTGTACATTCTTGTTTTAAAATAAAAAGCTATAATGCATTGTCAGTTTGTTATTTAAGTTTTATTTATGGCGATGTGCCGACTTTAGATTTTGTTCACTATGACTGAAGGGTTTGTTATTGACATGACAGCGTCATTTTCGATTGCCGAAAATGATACGTATGACAGTACATACTAAAACGAGGAAAGACCCACCAAGATCAATATCAACCCACAACCCAATGGCTCTGATCCTATGCCAAAATCAAAACTTCCGAAGTAAGGTAATTTGAGTAAGAGGACATCTAGCGTAGTGTTTGGATTATAGTTTTTTATCTGGAAATGTAACCGCAATACCATTATGCTATCATGGTATTCCTATCGTTTTCAAGCGCATCATATTGTGTTCAGTAATTAAACTGTACTGAGTTTGCCTGTTAGAAAGGCGGTTTTTTACTCTTCGAACAGTAACAGCCTTTATGCGTCAGGATTAATGCACCTGTTACTAACACTTAGCTTGGCCATTATCTTGCAAGCTGACGAAGTCAATTCGTTAGTTTTAACTATAAAGGCTTAACTTTTCGATTCTTAAAGACATGAATCCCCAGTGAAGGTTGATTTATTTCAAAGAAGCATTGGTTAAAACAGTGCTAGATAGGATGAGCAAAACAAATGCATGTAACCGCCTTTCATTTCTCAGAATATCGGTATTTATTATGTTGGCGTGCAAAAAAAGTTTACGTAGCGAATGCCCTGTTTCCTGGATGTTTGTGTAAACAAGTTCAAGCTTTTTATGAGCTGCACAAACGTATCATTTGGTGCAATACTTTGTACTACTGTGGCAGTGTTAGCTACATCCCCTGCGTTACATTTTATTGATTACTGTTACTTCCAAGAGGTCGTGCCATTTAATGCGGAAACATTTATGACTTGTTGATGTCGTGTAAAGTCGTATTATTCCTTGCCTTGAGACATTTTATACTTCTTTCCAATTGATGTTGAGTGATATGTTAACATCTTTTTGTCTGAAAGAGACTAGAAAAACTTTGTGATATGGGAATTATAAACAAAGCACTTATTCCGTTTATGGTCATTCTCGATAAACGACATTCTATACTTAATACTACTTTTCTCGTGTTTCGCGTTCCTCATAGGAAAAGATCCAAAACGCCCCCATTAGTGATTCCTTTGACATCAAAGAGACGGTTGAATAGCACAGGAGATCTCAAGCTGGAAAAGCAGGAGACAGAAAAGAAAAGTCCCAAAGACCGTCCCTTGTCAATGGAAATTCCAGCTGTAATTGTATGTGAGCAACCTGTGGAAGGAGCAACGAACGACAGTAATGATGCACTAAGTAACAAGACCTCTTCGCCTGGTGGTTCACCTATTCACAAGTCAAGCAGTGATAGCGCAATTGCTCGCAGCAGAAAAGGATGCGAATTACAGCGGGCCAGCAATGACATAGCGAACGAACATGAACGGCAATCGCGAATGGACGCAATCTTTAAAAAGACCAGAACAGTGCTTTCCGCGGGTGGAACTAAAGCCCGATCTGGATTACAGTCGTTTGCACGGTACGCTAAATCTAGTGATTCAGGAAAGACAATGGGAGATGGACAGGTATCTATCGCTTGTGAATCACCGTCGAGCTCACAAGAGATGGTACAGAAGCGAGCTGGATTTGGTGGGTCAGCTCTTCGAGATCCACTCGCGAAAATCAAAGGAAAGATAAACGTTCGACTTGGGAACCAATCACCTGAAGAAGATAGAAATTCACGATCACTTTTCCCTGATCTCAAAAATAAGATATCGACGGTGCTTTTGTCACCTAAGGTGAAAAGGAAGACTGAATCTATCGTTTTAAGCGAGGAAGAACAGGAAAAAAGAAGAAACTGCCGCACTTTAATTATGGAATTATAATAGAATATGATATATAATTTTCAACATTTTAGCTAAGACAAATCTTAGATATAGCTTTACTGGGTTTTTTTGCCTTGTACATATTACAGAGTAATTTGATAATTTTTGTTTGTGGTGAAAGTACCTGTAAATTAATTTTGAGCTCGTTAAGTATATCGCACAATGGTGATGATTGGCTTTTTTATTTGCATAATGACGGATATATGTTCTTTTAAAGAGTGATGATGTATCAAAGCTTGCTTCGTATTTTTATGATTGTTTCCACTAATTAAACTTTCATTTGACATTGTTTATCAATTAGCTAGGAGCATTTATTGCGCCTCAACAGAAATGTATTGATGGATTCGTCAACTGCAAGGAAAAGGTGCCATTTATTTGATCGGTGTTGTCCTACAAGAAAGATGACTTTTTTGAAAACATAAATTACGTAGACTGATCCTATGCACTACAAATCGTGATTCGATAATTACATGAAAATGCCCCCCCCCCCCTCAATACACCTCTGTTACAAACTCCAGGTCAAGTACTTATCGAGTCGATCTCATTGAAGTGACGTACCATTTTACAATGTGAATTTTGTTTTGTTACGGCAAGAAACCCGTGCTTTACCGGATTTTCAATTTGTATTACCTTGTTATAATAAGAGACGTAATCAAGTCCTAAACTATTTGGCGTATTATAACATCTAATAACAAGAGCCCATTTTATTGCATTTCAGCACCAGCCAATGGACATACCATTGATTTTAACCTCCGTATTCGCCAGCGGCATTAATTTATCAATGAAGCTTCTTTTTCTTTCGCAAAGTTTTGTTTTTGGTCCGACGTCATGTGCATTTTCGAATAAAACTAGTCTGGATAACTGTTTGTTCCAATTGCAAAAGAAGAACAGAACTTATAATGGTACGCAGTACTGGATCCCACGTTATGAAATTAGGAAGAAATGCATCGAAACTGAAGTAACAAAATTGAGGTGAACTGTAGTTGCAAAAGCTTTCTGTCTAGTGCCGTGATTGACGGTATGGTTTAAACCATAGCGATGACCACGATGATTGTGATCAGTGACGACATTATAGTGATTCTTATGATTAATGATAAGTGCTTCTTCGAACATATTGATAATGTGGCCAACTAATGTTAGACTTTCGATGGTGAGAACGTATCCAATGGGGTACTTTATTGGTCTTTATTGATGTGAATAGTGGACGAAGAACTGTTTTTTATTTCAAGCATTTGTTCTTTGATTGTAGCGTATTCATCACTCAGTTTTGTGGCGAAAATGTACCGTTATTGGTGAACGATCGATGACCATCTTCCAACGCAATTACAGTCTGTAGCCAAGCGGACGAGGTCATACTGAGCGCTTTTGTTTTAACTGGCGTGCTTTAATTATTAATCGATTCAAGTGATTGTACTACACTAAGAGACTTCCCATAACGAATCGAGACAATATCAGTTTAAAATGTGTGTTGAGAGGGTCTGACAATCAATTGCTAATATTTGCCCTCAATGAGATCGTTATCGTAATCATTTGTGGGTCAGTAAAAGTGAACACTGTAAAAACTCCTCATCGCCAACATTTGTTGCTTGCGGTAATTAAGTGTGTGATCCTGCCAAGATGGATTCCAAGAAATTTTCTTCAGCATTTTTGCATGCCACAATCGGACTAACAAGGGCAAGAAGAAACACAGGTATTAATGCATTAGAATATTCCTTTTGCAACCCTTTTAAGCAATTTGACGACGAAAGCCACACCTATTGTATTTTCTCGTTTTATCATTCACTTAGTCGGTCGACCACAGAGATGCGATTTTATTTTTCAGGTGGTGCAAATGTGGTATGTTTATTATTACCGACGCTTGTTGAACTCTTTTGTTGCCTTTGGTTTATTTATGTAAACGTACGCTTTTGTATCATAAACAAAACACTTTGTGCTAATATGAAGTGTCACATCAATGTTTGCTCCTCTGAAGTTGGGTTCATAATACATGAAGAATGTTGAAGGAAATTATTTTAATTAATAGCTCAACCGGAATTAAGAGTAAAATGAAGTGGTTTGCAGGCACTGAAAGATCATGTATGAATGCAAAATGCTTGTTCGTTGGTGGCAGAGGAAAGGAAGTCGTGTTAACTAGTATTAAGTGTAGAGAGCACTGTTCAATTTCTTGTCTGTAATACTATTGTCAAGGGATATTTGACTTAATCTATCACTGGTTGTCCAGGCAGCTATTGTTCTCAGCATAACGAAGCAAGTGCTCAAAGTGTTACGATAAGTGTTATGTGGAACAGTACACTTGGTTGTTGCTAGTCCCCAAACTAGTTCATTAGTATCATACAAATAAATTAAAGCATTGCCCCCGTATGCTCCCGTGAGTTTCGACTCGTGGTACGAAAGATGTGAGATTTCAGACTTCCAAACTGGCTTATCAGTGTGTTGGCTTTTTGGTCTTAAGGTTGCGAGGTCTATTCGTTGGCAATGTAAAGGGCACTATGTTCCAGTATGTTACAATGCATCTGGATCTCAGCACAACCATTTTCTTCCTACCAGCCATCCCTTGGATGTAAACCCGAAGTTCCACGACCAAATATCTATGACAACTTTCCTTGCTCATGTAGGTGGCAAATAGTTTCATTGGACAACTTTTTCATTGCTTGTGTACACCAGCAGTAAGTTTCCTTTGACAATTTTTACAGTCTTATTGACCAGCGATATTTGAAGGCAAGCCCTTTTCTTGTTGCAGTATCGCAAATGGGATTTAGTGGAAACTTTTCAAATTTATTTGCCAGGCCGTTTACACGAGCAATTTTTACATACGAAAGGTTTTCGGATGACAATGAGACTCGTCCAAAAGGTAGCATGCCTGTTTTTGAACAAGTGCGTTTGTCATATGAAAAATTGTCATAGAAAAAATTGTCATAAAAATTGCTCCTGGAATTCAAGCGTAACATTTGCTTCAGATAGAACAAATGCGGTAACTTACTGTTAATATGACTTCACGTAAATCACGGCAACTGCCAAAAATAGTATCAGGGATAGCATTGGTCGTCAAACCCTTGTGGATAGCGTTTGTAAGTTATCATCGCTACACTCCCAGGTTACAATGTGACAGCACAATACTTTGCAGAGCGTTGTCAAAAAATGAAATTTGTGTCATGTCTGAAATTTGCAGTCAGCAGGGTACTAGCTCCTGTGTCTACGGCCTCAGAAGTAAAGACGGAGCAAAGTAATTAATGACGGTAGTCGAAAATGAATAGGTGAGTAGCTACGGAAGTCTTTTTCAGTAAAGAATAATATTCACTGTCGACATGAAATCACTCTGCACTAATATGCCTAGCAATGACGGACTTATTACCTTGCGACACTTTCTCTCACTTGGTGACTCTAATTAGCACCAAACTGATGTGTTGATGCGATTTGCCGTACTTGTTTTGACGCTAAACAGTTTTGTTTTTAACAAAAGAATTTATATTCAAACTGCGACAGTAGAAAGAAATTCACATCATATCTTTATCTCGGCAACTTTATCGGGAGAGGTACCTCCATATTGAGATGAGCTGAGCACCTCCAGTTATTGATTTGTTGAAACTCAACACAGGTCATAATTAGTAATGTGACATGATGTATGATTTTTTAAGCCTTTAAACTTTATTACGTTCTATCAAACACTCCTCAGTGCTGTGTTTGAAGGATTATATCAAGCAAGATGATCTTCTGCGTCTTAAAGAAGCTGCTGCTTGTCAATAACAACTTGATCAAGGTGGGCGTAGGTCGGAGTCGATCATGTTTCGTAACTAAACAATTTTGTTGATATCTTGTCGATCAGCCACCAAATGTGTTCTTTTGGGTCAAGACTACTTTGTTGTTAACTTTTAGCATTTGTCATTGCCACAACTGTGTGTACGAAATATGTGAAAAAAGTCTAGTAAGACAATATCTTTTTCACTTTTGACGCAGAATCATTTTTCCGATCATATGTTACAACAGTAATCAAATGAATTTTCTAATATTACATTTGTTTGTTTTTTTCCTAATAATTCACAGCGTAGCTAAGCCGCATAGCCTGCATTCGAGTTTACCTGTTACTTCTCAGTTATTTTTCTCCAACATAATCTATTTTAACCTTGAAACATGACCAACATCACTTTATAAAGAAACGAAAAGACGACAACTTTTTCAACCACATGGCGAGAAAATCAAATCGTAAGTAGTTAAATCGTAGCCACAAAATGAATTGTCTTTGAAGAACTGAAAGTGATGGAAGGCGCTGTGATGACTATCGTCGCCTAAGCGCTTGGCAGTGCATTTGTTAACGGGGATTGCGACAAAGATGCGAAGTTTTCCGTCCACATTTCTGCTAATGTATTTGTGTTCGATGACTTAATTGTCCATCGCATATATTTGCATGAATTTTTCAATGGCATCAACTTTTCTGAATTCAATGCCTACAGATTTCCAGTTCTTGGTTACTTAATCAAGCTATTGACGTTTCGACCCATGCAACTGCCAGACCTGACAAACTGTCCCACATTCTGGATCTCGTTTTACCATGGACGACTGACATGTGTAACAAAGGTGTGCGATTATATATAAAGATTGAGATCATCCTACACTTTCTGGTGAAAATATGACAGTTACAAAAACTTGTATAATAAAATATAACAAAATGAACCGGAATAACGTAAACACGAAAATTTGAGGGCATAAATCTATAATTTGTCTGGAAGCTCTTTTAATTAGTCTTATAACATAGTAAGTAATGGTTTCAAAGGTCAGAATCGCTATACAGCGGTTTTATTAACGCAGTTTTAAACGTAATTTGAAGATCAATTTTGCACATTTTTTCGCTTTCTTCTCGTCTAAAGGAAACGATTATGGTTATTGAACACAAGTGACTATTTTCAGTGCAGGTAAATGACAAGGACAGTAAAGGTAAATGACAGACAGGTAAATGACGAGGACAGTAAAATGCAGGTCACTATTAATAACAACATTCTAGAACAAGTAAAGAAGTTTGTATACCTTGGGTAGCTGATAACGGAAGACGGACGTTGGGAGGAAGAAATTAGAAGGAGGATTGAAATAGCAAGAACAGCATTCAACAGCATGAAGCAACTTCTTTGTAAATCTAAGCTCAAGATGGCGACAAAACTGAGGCTCATCAAAAGTTACGTCCTGTCAACGCTGTTATATGCACCAGAAACCTGGACTTTTAGCAAGGAGTCGAGTAAACGAGTGGATGCCTTTGAAATGTGGATGTTCTGACGTCTTTTGAGAATAATCTACACTGACCACATTACCAATGAGGAAGTACTGAGGAGAATTGGTGTGCAGCGAGAGTTGATGTCAGCGATAAAGGCAAGAAAGTGCTGATACTTTGGGAACGCAATCCGTGCAAAAGAGCTACTCAAGAGATTGGTGCAGCGCAAGGTGGAGGGCGAAAGAGCGAGAGGACGAGCAAGGTTGATGTGGCTGGGGAACATCAAGGACTGGATGAAAATGGACTTAACAGAGTGCACAAGAAAGGCAGAGAATAGAAAGAAGTGGCGACATCTGACAGCAAATGCCCAGACTGGGTCACGCTACATTAGATAGATAGAAATGACTATGTCCTGTAGTTGTATCTGACTACGGCTAGTTTTAAGAACGCAAATTATACTTCAAAACTAAAAATTAAGTTGGAGTTTTTTTAAGTAATGCTTGACTAGGATAATAATTATAGTATAATCAATCTGGAGTGGAACCTTAAGTAAATTATTGCAAAGCTGAATTTTGCTATATTTCAATGACGAATTAGTACATAATGACAGAAAAAACCCTTAAAAATAATAGTTAGTGGCAATATTTTGCTATGAGGTTTGCTAGGGAACTAGAGTGTGACTTAGTGTTAAAAAACTCTGCAGTAAACAATCAGATCATTGTCGTAGTCATTGCTCATCTGTCATTCATTATGCAAATCAGACTATGAGCAGTATATACATTGCTGCACGTCCTTAGAAAATTTGGCATTCTTGGTTTGCGGATCCTTAAAACCGTAAGAGGTACCATTCAGTCTTCTATCCTGCCTCTATTTAATGGACCTTAGGTCTTGATAGCACCAAAGAATAAAGCTGATCGCTTTGCTCGGCTGTTTCCTAGTCTTGATAACAATGGTCATTCACTTTCTTATTGCACTGTAAAAACCAATGAGCTTTTACTAATCATATTACTTTATCTAAGGTTGAAGTAATCACAGCGTCGATAGATCTACCTAAACAAATTGGTGGTACAGCAGTTATCGTTTATAAGAAGTGTTCTTCTGATTTGCCTTGTTTATTGTGGATTAAACATTGGGGCGTTCAAGATACATTCAATCCGTTAACAACTTACAAAATACGCAGAGTCTCAGTTTATAACTTGGTGGTAGTTGTATCTTTTTATTCATGTTTTGAAGATACCGTGATCCTATGATTAGATCGGGTAGGAGATTTAAGATTAAATAAACGCTCTCTTACATTTATATTTCATCAATACAGAAGACATTCTTTCGTAGTGAACAGTTAAAGCTTAGAAGATCTCCAGTTTTCTTACTAGTTATTTCACTTTAGTAACTTAAAATATAAACATTGAAACTTGCTCGTTGCACGCCCAATAGAGAACAATATCTTACCATAGTCAACTCTTACAAGTGAAAAACTGTTTAAAAATTTCACAAAAATACTTAATGTAGTAAAATTTCAAAACGAGATTAATTGAATGAGGTGAACTTTGCAACGTGCACACAAACTTTGATCATCCAGTGATAAACTAACTTTAAGTAAAAAGTCAAGACTAACATTGGAAAATTAGTAAAAAATACTAAATGAACTCAAATTTGAGTTATCTGATTATCGA
>JANTCA010004160.1:0-10366 GCA_024741275.1 Chironex yamaguchii | reverse complement strand
ACTCTGAGGAGTGTCAGACGAAAAAAGCTTTTAAGTATGATTTTAGCGCAATGTCGCAAATTTTCAAGGCGATATTGTTTTCTTGCGTGTGAATGTGTTTGCTTCTACTTTGAAGCCTTGCATCTCATCATACAAACAGTTTTTCATACATGCTACTTTTGAAATCCTCCCCCTACGCGCTAGCCCAACTCTAAGAGAATGCCCTTAGAAAGAAAGAATATGATACCAAAAAAGTGATGATTTTAAGATCAATTTATGAATGATCTTACGCTCCTCCTGCTCCCATAACACATCCTCCAGATTTTGATAGGCATTTGCAATGAGACCCATCTTGAGAAAAAAGTCGATATGATAATTTCTATTAATAAAGTGACTATACATTCAATTTCATTTTATATTTCAGCATTAACAGCTTGTTAATAGCGGATTTAGAGATGATAAAAACATTGCAAAGCTACATTTGCATTATGCTATAAATGCTCGTTTCTGGTTTCCAGCACTGAGAAAGTGAGGCTTGCAACTCGGACTTAATATTGGTGCTATTAGATTCATTTGCTACATTTAAATAACGAAAATAAGAACGTAACTTATATGTTTTTGATCTTGCTCAAAACAAGGAATATGACGTAACTCTGTTACACCATAAACCGTTAACTGTTACACTATAATCACGTCAAGACAAGGATCAAGGAAATTAAATAGCCTGTTTCTTGAGAATGAAAGACACTTATTTGTTTACTTATTTTTATGATTGATAATGAAGTACAAATCAGAGTCTGTAACTTAAACCAAACCAATCTTATAAATTCTGTATTCACTGTGCTTAAAATAAACATACACGGATTATCCAAAATTACAAACAGGGAGCATGAGACCAGCTTTGATGAGTGCTTTTGTGTAGGTTATAGATAAATGAAGGACCTCTTACCATGTCCCATTTTTAAGTTGTGGGCCAACTCGTGGGAAACAATGCCATGTGTTCCAGTGGGATACTGTGGTCTAAACTAAAGAGTAAAAATAACGTATAGATCGAATGGGAAAATATAAACAGGGTGAGAAATGAATATCCCATTTCACATTACTGCATGTAGATCTCTATGATATGACACCTTACTAGACCGAACTCTGCAAAATTCTTTTAAGTACATGAAGGCGAATTTCTTATAAGGCGGACAGATAATCAACGGGGAATTTCAACATTTTTACGTTTGACGAAATGAATGCAAAACTCAAAGCAGACATTTTTTGAAAAATCTTTAATTAATTAACAATCTCATGTAAAGGCTTTTTGAAATGCAAAACAGTTTTCGCCTATATTGCACCATCAAGTTGGTCATAAAACAAGCTAATTTTTATATTTTCTAATTGCTAAATTTTAAATCTTATGCATTTTTATGAAAGGCAAATTAAATATTAAATTTTTTAAGAAAGAATTAATAGGTAATCAAAATATACTCTTCAAAACAATTGTTTTCAATATGTTAGTAAAAATGACGTAAAAACGCATTATCTTTAAATTTATCCTTCTCTGGGCATTCTCTGTAAAGCCGAAACCTGAATAAAGCGGACATTGAGATACGATTTCCAGAAGTATCCGTTTTACGGAGGTTTTAATGTACACTAAGATTCAACTTACCCAATTTATTGCAGTTGGAATGTTCCACGAACATGCTGTGTTAACCCAGGCAAGTCCAGCGACACTTGCAGTCCACATTTTATGGCTGCAATTAACAAAAGCATACAATAAAGTTGTAAGTTTTTAACCTTGAATAACATGCTTGAGGAAAGTAACGATAGAAAATCTACTGCAATGAATGATCGTATGTTAACAAGCTCCATATTTATCATTTCCCTATCATTAGCATTTTGTACTTGTAGTTAATTTAGATTTACTCATCTATATTCCTTTTTGTATGCTTATCTGGTTACAGCAATATTGTACTATTTTTTTGTAAATGACTTCCTAAGAGTTAAAGATAAAAAAGAACCTTTCAACTGCGTTTATAATTCCCTGTTTACCTCATGAAATGTGCAACGTCGATGGGCATTCGTCCTCTGATGTTCTGTTGGTAGTATCGGCCAAATCCACCTAGCTCATGAGAGGATTGGATGGATCTTGTGATATAATCTTTTTTTGTCCATATTTCTAATCCAACGACGATCACTCGTGTGTTCATTGCTGAATATTGCTATCAAAAATAGAAACATTTTTATATTTTTACAACAGATACTATGCCGGAATGGAATGTCACCTAGATCGGATGACACAAAATAAGAGAAAGCAACAAGAACTGAAGGTAAGAAATCCCAGTCTGATCGGAAAACAGATGGTGATCTACAATAGACACTTCCCTTTTTGAGAGCCCCCGTCTCCAGGGTAGCCTTGTATATTTTGGGGACTGGAGAAAACCCCGAAGCCGCACGTCCTTGTCATGTTAATCTTTGTCTTCCTCGGAGCGTGAAGAGAATGGGCATGACTTCAGTCGTGATGGCCTCGGCATCGAAGACAGTGACTCTCGCTATGACAAAACTAGTCTTAGCCTCCAAACGAAGGGTTGCCATAGGGAGGTTAGTTAAGAATGGGGGCCATAAATATATTACGCGAAAGACACCCTAAATATCCCGGTCCTTTGCGAAGGGAAGAGGGAGAGGCCTAGGTCTGACGCCAAGCCATACCACAAGCAATCTTCCTGTCTTGAAGCAGAAGAGGAGAGGTTGGGTTTGGGTTAACAACCAACACCCGTATAACAACCATGTTACAGAAACCGCGAGATTACAAACCCAACTGTGGATGTTTGAGATCGTGAAAAGGGAGACAGGAAAATAACGAAGCCAAGGTGGCAGCAATAGACAAGGCTATTTGATTAATTGCGTCACAGTATTATGTGCATCCTGGCTAGGAGAGAGCTAGGTGCTAGGTAGATAGGTGCATAAAATGCTTATTATTCTACTGGTTGATGAAAGCTTCATTTGATCATTTATTATAGTCAGAGAAGGTTTACAACAGGGATGTGTGTTGCTTTGCGTTGTTTGCTTGATACCCTAAGTCGAGGTTTCATTTGTTTGTTGAACTTTGAAACCAGTTTTAGCTTAAGTGCGTTAGATAATAGATTTTTCCTTACAGTAAACTGCTCCTGTTTATTTGAACCTAACGAAGTATTAAGATGTACTATAGGTTTATAAGGTACTTTTTCACTGACCAAACCAATTAAAATGAAAACATATCTTGTAACAAAATACTGGAATAGTGTGAAACACTAAGCTCAATTTTGGAAACGTAGGCATAGTTTGCGTATTGATTGGTATTTTAGGTTCATTTAGGTTTTATACTTATTATATATCAGATCCACGGCACTACATTATTATAAGCCATGTTCTAGTTTATTTATAAGAAATATTTCTATAGCTATCCTGCTTTGCAAATGTGTATAGATAAGAGAAGTCTAAATCATTTAAAAGGAGAAGCATGCAAAACCAAGAAATGACAGAAATTTGCTAGCGAAAGTAACTTAGAAAGAAAGCCAAAGCAGTCTTACATACATATGTAAAACTAATTTGTCTAGATCAATTGACTATCCTGCTTAAGCTACATCTTCTGCTAGTTTCTATTATCATCATTGCTCGATGCTACCAATTTGAAGCTCGGTATGTAGGTCGCACTTCTCTTACATTGGGTGACAGGATCAAACAACATGCTGTTCCAGCCACTGTACACCAACCATGAATTCTTCCTAGAGAACAGCCATCTCGCGCTGGCAAAGCAAAAATGACTGCCAAAACATGCTCTTCTGCTATGAGGCAACTTTTGCTAGAAAATTCAGAATGTGCCAAAATGTATAAGAACTAGAACTTTCGGATAATTAGCACAGCTAGATCTTACTCCCGTCCAAATGTATTGGACTCAGTCTACATTAAAACAAGAAACCCAGTACTCTGAAGGCAGAGAGACTTTTTTTACTTGGACTAATGCTTATGTTGTTTTCTTTGTTGTTTATGATTGACTAGTTTCGATCAATGCTTCCTCCAAAAAGGTTGCCAGGTATCTATACCGTCCTACTTTCAAGGCGATTTTCAAATTTTTACCACAAAACGATTGTTCAAGCAAACACATTAAGTACAGAATAATGTATTGAAGTGTCCGAAGTAACTATAGAATAACATAACTACATTAACTATAGAATAATGTATTGAAGTGTCCGAAGTAACTACAGAATAACATAACTACATTAACTATAGAATAATGTATTGAAGTGTCCAAATTAACTACAGAATACAATAACTACATTAACTATAGAATAATGTATTGAAGTGTCCGAAGTAACTACAGAATAACATAACTACATTAACTACAGAATAACATAACTACATTAACTATAGAATAATGTATTGAAGTGTCCGAATTAACTAAAGAATAACATAACTACATTAACTATAGAATAATGTATTGAAGTGTGCGAATTAACTACAGAATAACATAATTACATTAACTATAGAATAATGTATTGAAGTGTCCGAGTTAACTACAGAATAACATAATTACATTAACTATAGAATAATGTATTGAAGTGTCCGAATTAACTACAGGATAACATAACTACATTAACTATAGAATAATGTATTGAGTGTCCAAATTAACTACAGAACTACAGAATAACATAGCTACATTAACTATAGAATAATGTATTGAAGTGTCCGAATTAACTACAGAACTACAGAATAACATAACTACATTAACTATAGAATAATTTATTGAAGTATTTTGGTCTTAATTAGTATAGTTTTGAATCTCGGTACAACTAGCTTTGTTGTATGCACATTGCATTTTCTTTGGGTGTTTTTGGAACATCTCGCTTTTTTATATACACTGATAGCACTAGAATTCACAAGCCTGACGTTCATTTATCATACCGTTTTATAAATTGTGATTTTGAAGTTTTTTACATTCAACAATACCTAGGGCTGGCTTTTATTTGACTTTAAGTCATTTCGACTGTAAACAAATTGAAAAAACTCCATTTTACACATTAATACTAGATCGAATTATTCAAGGCTTGAAAATAAGAAGTTGAGGATCTGAAATATGGATGCGTGAGTGGATGTTTTCAAAAATAATTAAACGGTGTAGAACGCATATTCGGGTATTCGAAACTTGAGAGTTGGATAGAAATCAGTGTGCTATAGGCAACGTGATCGTTTATAACGGGGAAGAAAAATGTTAAATACACAAAATTACAATGTGATGTCATGATGACAGTAAATGTGATAGTGTCTTACCCTGTCAACTTGGTTCATCATCCCAAATGTCCTTTCAATAACAAGTTTTGTGTCATTTTTTAAATTCTGATACTAAAATTGACAAAGAGAACTATAGTTTACAAAGTGATACGGTATCAAGCATGAATCAAGAAACTGATGCACATGGTGACTGATTCAAAAAGCATATAAAAAGAGGAAGAGACGTAAAATCGATCAAACAGCACATAATTAAGAAAGAATATTGGAACATTTCTTACTGCCAAAATCTTGTAAATCATTTTTTCTAAGAAACACGAACATTCGAACAGTATTTACTTTTTGCCTTGTATTGTGTCAAACCTCGTCTTATCTGATGTATTTGGCTAAAAATGCTTGATTTCATTGGAATATCATATTATCTCATGTTATGGATTGACAAAAATTTAAGAGTGTATTTTTCTAATATTTGGGATTGATACTCTGAAATATGACTCAGCGGATTGTCTTCAATCAGCTCTGTTATCAGTGAAACTTGAGGTAAGCACCAATACCCCATCACTTTCATATGCAGCTTTATCCATCCACTTCATCTTTGACGTGCGTAGGCCTCTAGAATATATTGAGAATGTTTCTGTGTGACCAAACCACTTAAGCTACCTCAATGTTACATACAATGTTAAGTAGGTGTTATATCTTGCATAGATTGCAGCTGTCGTTTTGGCGTTGCTATATTTGATGTTGTTGTTGTTTGATGTTGCTGTTAGTGCGCGATCGTTTCTGCGCTTGATCGTATTTCAGTAGTTGATAAAATGGCGTCTTGGCCAACGTTTTGCGTGTTCTTTGCGAGTATCCTCAGTTGATATCACTAGGATTCCTGTTGCACAATGAGATGTTAAATTTGCCCTTCGTAGATTCCTTCGGGTGTTGTTGAGTGCACGAGATATGTAGAACAGCGCTTGTTTAGACACTTCCATTTTGTTCACTAAATTATTTAAGAACATCAGGGACCTGCAAAGATACTAAGCTGTAAATGCCATCACAGCCTTCGGTAATGTGATTTATAAATTTATTGTCCTTTTGACTGCATATATTTTTAAATTTTTGCACGGCTTTGGGTGCCAATAGCAAGCCGAGTCTGAATGTTTTGATTGATATCAAATTCTCAGTCATGCGAACACCGATGTGGTTGAATAGGCGTATGTTCTTCAGTTCACCTACTTTGACAATACTAGTGACGTCCTTAATTAAGTCAATGTGTGGCCTTGGTATGATGTTTCTCTTATCTGCACTGATTTTTAAGTCAAATCTGGCAACAGTGGGGTCATAGCACTGTCTATGAGCTTAACATCATAGTTCCTTTCAGAAAGGCACAAAAAAGACACAAAGATATTGATCATTCTTAGCAGACTCCAGCAGAATATTTAACTCAGTCTTCACAGCTAGCTGATTTTCATATATATTTATCAGAATATATCATTAGTTAGACATAAGAGACGTGTCAGCTTCCGTCTTCTCTCCCAATTATGGATTGCTGATAGCTAGCAGACTAGGCATCAGCTTGCTAGTCTTGCTTTTACTCCTTCCATGCAGAACTTATTGGATGAGCGCACATATTTATCAACCAACTGATCCATGGCTGGTAATATTGGGTTTCATGATACCAAGAGAACACAAGGAATCAACTAGAGAATCAAACAAATTTGGCATGACACCTTTAGGCATTTTAGACCAATCTACAGATAACAGAATTCAAAGCATTGATCTCAAAGCAAACATAAGGATCTCGGAGTAGCTAGTTATTTAAAACCATGTCTCAATGCATAAAAATAAAAGATATCTTTTTCATTCTACATTATAGCCACAAATAACAAAAGAATGTAATTTGTTATACATACAACTTTGTTGTCAACAACTGCAAAGAATTCCACATATCTGGTGGTGTTGACATAAGGATATTTTCGATACACGGGTTCCACACTAACAAGGCTAAGATTAAGTTGTTTTTCCTAAAATAAGGAAAATAAATACAAATAAAAGACAAAAGTAACGAAAAACGAAATTTCAGATACATCATGAATCACTGGAGAACTTTTATTCTCTGACATCCATTTGCCATTAATGCACTTAATAGCCATTGGCAAGGAAAAGAGCAACCTATGCATCCTGAGCATGCATTGGAAAGACCAGGTGACAAACCAAGAGGTCCTTCACCGTGCTACTCTGTCTAAGTATGGAGGCCTTGATCATGCAGTCTTAGTTGAAACAGTGAGGCCAAGGGATGCAAATGCAGGACAGTCGTCTTCCCAAACAACTCTTCTAGTCCGACCTGCCCAGAGGGACAAGAAGAGAGAGGGAAGCCAGATCAAACGATACAAAGAATCCCTAAAGAAGTCCCTGCGGGTCTGCAACATCTACGTCAGTGGGTGGGAAGGACTTGTTGGCACAGAACACATACCACTTGTACCGCTTGTATACATCATTAGACAGACACTCAATAACAAGGGCAGCCTACCGGGGTTGAATGACTAATAGTTTTTTTGACCTTTCCGACAGAGCTATTTAGCTACGTAGGATAGGCGTCAGTTCGATGCCCCGGTTGTCATACTTATACTTTAATTTCTGTTCCTTACACAAGACCGCCTTGTCGAGTTCTATAAAGACTTGCTTTCAACCTTACTGCTTGGAGGCACGCCATTCTGTCAGGTGACAAAGCCTTTGAGGAATGGCAACTGGAGCGGCTTGACACAAAACGTCAAGCCAGAAAGGAAAAGAGAGTGAACTCTGATGCTGCCCTAGCCTGCCGGGTTTGCGGTTGAATCTGTGCGTTTGAGTTGGGGCCGCGATCACACCTGAGCACCACTGACGTTATGTTTGCTTCGCGACAAAGATCCATGATGAGAATAATGCTGAGCCATAGGCTAATATAATCGATGAGTCCATTTCTTTCTTTTCTTATATCTATACTACATCAGGTAGTTAGCAGCTCTTTTCTTATTTTACGCAATATGTATGTAGATAAATAAGAGGATTGAAATAGATGCTCTTGTTCAAAGTATATTTAATCCAACGTCTTGTACTATAGCTATCACAGCTTCCCTCAAGACATGTTCTACATCGTTTCAATAAAAAAAATAAAAGAGACACATACTTGTATAAAAATATCTCAATTATTTTTAGTTATTTAGTTTTTAGTTAGTTATTCTTTAATTTCACCTATAAACTCAATAACTGTACGTTTCTGACGGTGACTGATACCTACATTACAGTTATATACAAAAATAAGATTTACTAATTGCTTAAAACAGTGTGGTTTCCATTAACTCTCCATACCATGGATTGTTTAAAGTTGACTGAATCCTCCACTTGTTCGACGAAATCTAATTCTTCCTCCAAAGGTTCTATCATGTCATTCATGTTGTTTTCAGAGTTCATTTCTTCTGTTAAGACAACGAAAATTTACCGTTAAAACTCTTTATCAAAAGAAAAATGTTTTCAACATTGCCAATTTCTCTCGTTTGCACTTCAATGCAAGTGGTACCACTAATATTCATCTTAAAAGAGCAATACCTCACTTATCCCTAAAGACATTTGATTGAAAGCAACATGATTAGTAAAATTTAAGCAAAACAAGAACTAGTGTATTTATTAAACTAGATCAGATACCAGACAAAGGATATTTGTATTCAACATATGTATATTCATACGATGATCCATTCTAAATCTAAACTATAAACTATTTATTGAGATGTGTTTCAATAACATGTATTTCAAAGGAAAGAAACGTAGTTAATGTCATCCAACCTTAATCTTACCTGGCATCCATATATTAGTTGCATTTTTACCAATCAGTTATTTACAGCTAGAAAAATGTGTCATCAGTTTAAATGAGAATGTTACAAGTGTTTTCTGACGATAACATTAGAAAACTAATCATTTATTCGTGTTTATTGAGTGTCAATCGTTAACCCATTTACTTATCTAGAAAAAGTATGAATTGTCCTCACATGCCCAATCGTTACTTTCTAATGTCTCAATTCCCTATCTGAGCTTACGATATAAATTTGTATTCCAAATTTAAATGATAGGTGTGAAAAAATTGTATTATACATTATCTTATCATTTTAAAGACAACAATTAATGGCACTTTTCAAAATGCTTACCTGTTTTTATCATGTTCATGGGAAGAGTTGGATCGTTTGCATCACCTCTTACTACTTCATGTGGGCCATGGGGCTACAAAAATATGTACAAACGAGTATTATAGAATATTTGTTGCTGGATATAAAATGACCACAACCATGATCAAGAATGATTGATAATCAATAATGTAGTGCAATGAGGTTGAAATGAAAAGAATAACATATTAAAGTTATAACTTTACTGCCATTTTGAAAAAGACAACAATTTATTCACTAAGATTAGACCTAGAATACATTTGTCATGCGACAATCTACCAATTTCATATTTTCCGTTACTTTCAATTATGTTTTAAGTGAATTTTAGAATAATACTTGTTTAGGCTTAATGTAATCCTGAAATCTCTCTGTTAGTCAAATCAAAAGTCAACTGTGCCACTCCAGTGACAAAATAAGTTCCCTGCGTAACTTTCACAGAATAGGACGAGGATGGTTATTTCAATGATAATATTTGTGTCAACCATTTAGCTTCCTTGAATTACAAAAGAAGAAAATTTCTGTCTAAATATCCATTCTAACTTTAAAAGTGCGTACAGTGTAACCTCACCACAAAGAAGAATACATAAGTAACTTCTTCTTCTAGTGCAGTGTCACTTGATGTTGGCGACCAGATGACGCCAACAATATCTGTCCTGTACCGTTAGTGTAATGGATGTCTAGGTCATGCCTATGTGTTTACCAAACTGCCAAAAAATGTTGTTCTTTGCCGTCCTCTGTCTTGTTTTTCCCTCGAACTTTCCTGTTAAATAAAGTCTTCTTTTCTTCGACTATGACTCAGAAAGCTTGTCTTTTCCTAGATGTGCTAGGCAGCATTCTCTGTCCGCCTACTTTCTGCAAAACCATTTCATTGCTTGTATGTGGTCAGAAGGAACTATGGAATTCCTACTTCGCGCAATTATAATTAAACATTTCCATTGATTAGCTATTTATGCTTG
>JANTCA010004158.1:0-10366 GCA_024741275.1 Chironex yamaguchii | reverse complement strand
CATACTCTGAGGAGTGTCAGACGAAAAAAGCTTTTAAGTATGATTTTAGCGCAATGTCGCAAATTTTCAAGGAGATGTTACTAGCAAAGTGTTTCAATAGCTAAAAATCCTATCAAAATACACTTTATGTCAATCCTAAAGTTAAATTTTATTTTGGACGTTTCCTCGCCTTTAACTGGTTCCTACACAGTGGTACACTTGCATCTAGAAGACACAATGCGAAATATACTTAAAACCTTTTTCAGCCGAACACTTGTCCGTGTATGGGCCCTCAGAGGGGAAGGGAAACAGTAAATAGCTGAGTGTGAATCAAAGCCAGACAATCAGAGCACACCCATCAATGCAAACCGTGGTAAAATAATGTGGTTATTTGCAGTGTCCAGGTGAAAAGACGAACTCTTTTTGACAGCTCATACTCTACAGAGCATCCAGTATATATGACAACGTGTACTTTAAATGTGGTTAACTAGTTCCTGCATGTTCTTTATTGTCCAATTCTTCAGCCTGTGCCCTTGGGAACATCGTCATTTACAAAATCCTTTGGCAAAAAAGTCACCACACTGCTCTTCTCTTTTAGACAATTGCCTAAGTACACAAAACTAAACCAACGGTAACTACCAAATGATGGAAAGTGCATGCTTGTTGAAGATCGTCAAAAATTCACCTAAAATAGTTGCCTTACCATCGATTATAACTTAGCAGCGAAATAGGATACAATAAAGTATAAAGCAAATCATATTGGGATTCTTTGGAAACAAGAAGCTAGCATAATGTGCTAGACATTTCAGAGTACTCACCTTGCCGGTTAGAGACACTTCGCCAGTCATAGCCAAATTTTGTCTGATTGGTCGATTCATGGCCAATGAGAGAAGTGCTGTAATTATGGTGCATCCAGCTGAGGGGCCATCTTTGGGAGTAGCTCCCTACCAGAAAATAATCAAGTTGATCAACATGACACAGAAGAATGGAGTAAAATCACCACGAACAACAATTCAAAATTGATTAGGGAAAACGGGATGGCGGAGAAAATTCAAAATACAGGAAAGAAATCTCTCCGAAGATCATAGTGAGTTAATTCTGTACAGAGGATGGGGGAGTGTATGTGTAAGAAGAGTAAGTGAGAGAGAGAAAAGGAAAGAGAGAAGAGAAAGAGAGAGAGAGAGAGAAAAGGAAAGAGAGGAGAGAAAGAGAGAGAGAGCGAGGGCGCGAGAGAAATATATAGAGAAAGAAAATACCCAAATGTAAGAGCAAACAATATTTAGAATGTAAGGAGATGACGAAGAGATGAAGAACAACCATGATTAGATAATATCACTTGTAAAGGTAAAGTATAAAGAAATCACTTAAATGACTGTGTCAGAATCAACAATCAAACTGAAACACAGCAACTGTGTTGATCCTACCTCAGGTACGTGAAGATGAATAGCTGCGTACTGGAAGAAATCATTAGTCGGGTCTTGCGATCCAAGGAAAGACTACAAACGAAATGTAAATGGGAAATGTGATCGCGGAAATGTGAACAGGCAATTGTGAACAGGAAAATATAAATCGGAAAATGTAGACGGGAAAATGTGATGGGGAAAATGTGATCGGGAAAATGCGATCGGGAAAATGTGAACGAGATAAATGGGAAAATGTAAACGGCAAAACGTGAACAGAAAATGTGAAAGGGAAAAGTAAAGGGGTAAATGTGAACAGGAAATGTGACTGACAAAGTGAGAACAGGAAAGTGTGAAAGGAAAGGCATGTACTGGAAAATGAATAGAGAATGCGACCCCAAATAATTAAGGAAAATAGTGATTTGGTATTACTCGAGTTTAACCGCGAATGCAGGAAAAACAAAAGATAATAGCTCTTAGAACTATTCCTACACCTGTATAGCTATAAAACTACAATTCAAACCCCTCGCAATGTCCGATCTTTAACTATTTTCATGGCGTAAAACAACGAGTTAAAAATAAGCCAACTTGTCTTACTAACAAGGATTCTAACGCCAACGCGCACAAATAATCACAAAAACTACTAGTAAATTTAGAATCCCCAAACCCCACTCCCCTTAAGCAAATTTGTCATAGTCGAATGTGACAGATATAAAAAATATAACGGAAACAGCAAGGTGTCAGCGAGAAGAACATTTCCATAATAGAAGAAATAACAAGACTATAGCATAACGCATGTAAAATTGCAGTATCTGTTGGAGTACTCCTTTGCAACAATAATTAGAATTATGAAGACTTCTCACTGACAGAGGAAAGAATCAATCAGCTTAACATTGCAAAAGCTACAGCCGTCCATAGTCCAACACTCTCAAAATTATAAATAGGCACAAAAAGCTTATACTTAAACTAAATTGCGGCAAGACCCGTTAACTAGACCAGATATAAAATATATCAAGAGCTGCTACGATGGTCTAAGTTTTAAAGTGCTTTTGAAAACAGAAACGAGTAGAAATGAAATTACTTTTGCAAAAGTGTATGCTATTTGGCAACTTTCTTTCATCACATCACCCAATTGTCCTGTTAATTCCAGTGATGGAGACCCTTTCTTTTCTACCTTCTTTCCATTTAAAGCCGCCTTCAAAGCTGTTTCAATAAATAATGTAGATCCCCCTGCATTGAATGAGAACGAGATAAAATTAAAATAACGGAGGAGCTTGAATGAGAGTAATAGGAGTCTGTACGCAGCAAATAAACCGTAGTATGTAGTATTCAATGCCACAATTGCAAATACTGCAGTGTGTAATTCCTCGGTATTATAACGTCTAAGGTAATGTAACTGTCTTTGCTTTACCCTATCTTGTTCTACCTCTCCTTGCTCTCTGTTTCTTGCTCTATCTGTTTCTTGCTCTACTTTTTTTCCTCTACCTTTCCCTGCTCTGTCTTTCCTTTACCTTTTCCTGCTCTACTTTTCTTTGCTATCTGTTTCTTGCTCTACCTTTCCATGCTTTGCCTTTTTTCTCTACTTTTCCCTGCTCTATCTGTTCTTGCTCTACCTATCTTTGCCCTTTCTTGTCCCTCTTTTTCTTGCTCTAATTTTCTTGGCTATTCCGTACACGGCCATACACTGGTTTATTTTGCAACGTTTTATCATTCTCTAACCTAGGGTCGAATGCAGTAAATTTTGTTTTTTTTCATCTGCAGTTACAGAGAACGGGCAGTCAAGTGAATTTTAAGTAACAATAACACATACCCATGGACGTCCAGGCAAGACCAACCGAAACACCCGGTGGTGTCACGTTGTATATTCTTTCGTTATTAAATATCGGATTGCCGACGAGTTTCTTTAGATTTTCTGGTTTAACTTCAACGGGATTTGAATCTCCAACAAACAGCAAGGCTGCTTTACGAAAAATCTGTAAGTAAAGACGAATAAAACACGACAATGTGTCAAAGCTAAACGTCTACTACAATAATGAAGTGCTTGATGACTTGAAATATAACAGTAGCAATGCTATCGCATTTTTGAAAACGAACTGTCCGCGAAAAATCGAGCTACAAGCCGCAATTTTTGCAACCCGTAGCATATCTCATGGGCAGTTTTCCCTTAAAGTAAAATAAATTTGCAACTTTACAGCCCTTTGAGGAGGATAACGATCCATCCGCGAATTTTCGACCTAAAAGGCCTTAGTCAAACGACAAAATGAGGAATACGTATAACATAGGTGATAATGTGACGCTTTGTACGAGGTGAAACGAAGCGCTAGATTTCTAAGCGCTTCCGCGTGCACCTGGGCGACATAGGCCACAATCGTGATACACCTGTAGGATCAATGTTATTATCATAAGCGACCATAAGTACACTGTCGTTCGTCACAGCACTACAGTCCACCATCATAGACTCACTACTAAGAAAAGCCTTACCCATACTTCAGGGACCCTACTTTACTTCACTTCTTCCTCCTTTCTGCATCCTTCCATACATCTATTTTCACCTTTGTTGTTGTCCTTTGTCTCTATTCTAATTGTTGGTCCTGTGCTCTCTTGGTCCCGTCCTTCCTCTCTTTATATACATCACCTGTTATACGTTCTCCACATTCTGCCGCATGAGTAAGGCCTTGTAGGTCGAAAATTCGTCTATGGATCGTTAGTTTCTCCAAATAGGCGGTAAAGTCAAAAGCTTATTTTACTTCATAGCTATATACTAGCCCCATGGCACTACAATTTTGTGAATCAGTTTTCTTTTAAGTCGATACTGACTAAGCAAATCAGTGTTCCAGTGGGCCTATGTAGCCGATTTTTAAACTGCTCCTCAAAATACGTACACATATCAACGACTCACAGGTAAAGTAAGGCAAGTTACCGAAAATAAACCTTCCTCTCGTGAAACTGAATTGTTGTAAGCTGATCATACCTTCTCGATATGCTTTTGCAAGTTTCTTACTCCACTTTCTCGACAATAAGACTTAATGAGAGTCCGTAATGCGTCTTCAGTCAAAGATGCATTTTCCTCTTTCAGACCAGAGTTAGCTCTTGCGACAGGTATAAGATATTTCTGTTGAAGAAAAACATCCCAACCTCTTTTTAAAAACTCAAAACATCCCAACCTCTTTTTAAAAACCCTAAACATCCCAACAAAAAATGCAGCTTTACAAGAATAAATGACAACATCACACAGCCCTGCTTACGCTTCTATCATACAATGTCACCACACAAAGTTAATCATATATCCCAGTCTACCAGGAAATTAAATCACACGAGGCCAAGAAGTATCATTTTGGAAGCTTCAACGTAAGAACAGGTTTCCATGGAACACCATTCTAGGTGAAGTATGGCACTAGAAACATATCTAATGAAAAAATAGAACTAATAAGAACCCTTACGATCCGTCAAAAATAATATTCTGGCTCATCGACGCTTTGGAGAGGAAAAATAATACGCTCTAAGACAAATAGGAAGACCGAAGACTTGAATCAGGAACACGAATGTCGCGGAAGGATTAAAATGGGCAACTTGACAGGTCTCACATTCAAGGAAGCAACGCATATATCCTTATCTTCATCGTCATTGTGAGCAACCGCAATCTTCTACATGTGTAATTACTGCTCCAGCAGAAAGATTTCTTACAAGGAATTTTAAACCAGAAGAGGAAAGATCTATGCGATGAAGTTAGAATGTTACTAATTTTTAGGATAGTAACCAGATTTGAACCCAAGACGAGTGGTATAAGTAGTGAAGATCGTACTATTGCGCGAAAATTTACTGCTTAGATCTTATATGCTAGGTGAATCAGTGCACTCAACCTATCGAGATCACATGAAACTCTCAGAAGAGAACATAAATTTGTCTTGCTTGAGATATACTGAGAACCAGCTTTAAAACAAAACTCCAAACACGTTGCTATAGAGAGACAATCTGGTCCCTAATAAAATACAACATTATGAGAAGGATGTCCGAATTAAAGCTTGAACTAGTAACCTCCTTTAACCTTTCACTGTACTATTCACTGCAGCAAGCTTATCCCAACTGATCGTTAGAGTCTTGTGGTTTACAGTACTGCTTCCTTCCGGAAACAATCCACGGGAAGCATGTCGAGTGGTAGCACTCCACAGGCTATGAAGCATAAAAGCAGATGCATACAAGTGTCTGGGTATGGCAACACAAATGATCGCCTTTGAGCATCAGATATGCTTTAAAAGATCGAGTATCCTGCCGTCAAGAGAATTCAAACTGTTACCTTGATGTAAAGAATGGGAACCATGTTCCACCTCACGACCCGTTTGGGAAACTACCTTATCAATTCCAAATTTCTGAGGTACTCGGACAAGAGTCTCCCTTGCTCTATATCAGTATAACCCACCTCCAACATTGCATGGTCCCAGGTTTACATTTCCAAAGATGACACCGGTCCTGCAAGCATCACTTGATGTTCAAACGCAGTTCTTGGAACGGAGTAGCGTAAATAAGTGTCAAACCGGAAATGGACAAACGCGAGTTCGGCCTTGGTTACCACGTGTTCGAAATTTTACTACCGGTAATTAAGGCTCGCTTAGAAACTTTAATATCAATTTCTATGAATTTTCTAAAAGTTCTTTCAAATGTGGTTATAGATGATATTGACCAATCTACTTCATTACTAGTGTGGATTCTACTAATTTGTGAGTGTATTGCAGTCTCAGAGATCAAGTTAACATATCTCTTCTGTTTGCATATTGACGCTAACTACATTTTTGAATTAGTTTAAATAAAGGGATTAAATTTTTTTGGGCATTGACCATGGTCGAATAGGTTATCGTATTAACAAGAATAATATAATTTTTCAAAGTCGATCTCAGTTGTATGCTCAATGTACTCTAAATCTCGATATAATAATCCATAATAGGATTATGTCAATCCATACAAATATTATAAATTTATTATTTACAACAGCCAAAAAGCAGCAAATGTTTAACCAGTAACATATTAAGTTGAATTATAACATCTATACAGAGTTTTTAATGAAAAATACGGCCAATAATTGCGCAAAAATTGACATCAAAGTTTTTAAGGCGGCCTTAGTTACGGACGAAAAATTTAGAGAACCTGGTAACTAAGGCCGAACTCGCATTGTACCATTTCCAGTCTAAGTGCGTATTGTAATCACACTATTCGTAGCCTGATTCTGTCCACTACAAGATCTTACAAGAAATCTGAACCCACGCAATGGCAACAACAACAACATTAGTACAACCTTTTAGTTTCACCTTGACTACCGAATATTCTGAATATCACATTCTGTAATCCTTACATCACACGACAAAATACGACATAAATCGAAATCATCTTATTGTATCTTCCAGGGTTCTTGCGTAGTCACCGTGGGCCAGTCGATAGGATGACGTTGTTGCAAGCCACAAGTTACTGGTTCGAATCCTGGTAAGAGAGGGCAACGGGCGCTCGCTCTCAAACGGCGTTCGCCTTCCTCTATATTGCTTAAACCTGGCATAGGAATCGGCTCGGTTGTCAACGATGAAGCTCTTTAAAATGAATCTTAAAAATTATTTTATATTTAGATACATTACCTGTGCAATATTGAGCTTTTCATCTTCAACATATCCCGAGACAGTGATGATTTCCATTCGGTCACGAAGTGGTCCTGGAATTGTATCAATTACATTGGCAGTGCAAATAAACAAAACCTAAAAAACAACAACAGCAATACATGTGAAGGGAATTTATAATGGCAAAGTATTATTTATCCTCAGTTTAGCATGCGGTATAACAAAATACACAACAGAAGAACAAACTCTGGTATTTTACACACTTAGAGAGTAACGGACATACCAAGTTCTGACAGACCGAAGACAATTTCGATGCATCACCCAGAACAGAGCGAAATTATTTGAAAAATAAATACTGAATAACGTCGAATACTAAATCTACGCCTTAAGAATGAATCGTCAAGTGTGTGTGCAACATATAACATCGACACATAATCGTACCTTTGACAGATCAACAGGAACGTCCAAATAATGATCTAAGAAATTGCAATTTTGTTCTGGGTCAAGTAATTCAAGTAACGCTGAAGATGGGTCTCCTTGAACACCTCGTCCAATCTTGTCAACCTACCAAAAGTGTACGTGAAATAACGCACAATAAACAGGAGAAATTAGAACACCGACGAGGAAAAATATCGAAAACCGATCCAATTGGGCTACTTGGGTTCTGCGAGTTTACTTGGACACCAGAACACTACAAATACCCGGTTG
Organism: Chironex yamaguchii; assembly: GCA_024741275.1. Taxonomy (NCBI): domain Eukaryota; kingdom Metazoa; phylum Cnidaria; class Cubozoa; order Chirodropida; family Chirodropidae; genus Chironex; species Chironex yamaguchii. Next base: position 2,682 of record JANTCA010004158.1, on the reverse strand, counting down.
TGAAGCGAGTCACTTTTAGAAAGCAAGGCTAATCACTATTAATCACGAACAATTTTCCATATGTTTTGCGGGTTGTTTAACACTTTCACGGTATATAATGCTATAAAGTAAGGGATACTTGAAAAGAAAGACAAAAACAGAAAAGATAAAACAAATTTTTAGCACTGTAAGAGAAAAAAGGAAGCTATAGACTGACAAGCGTTTTAAGCTTCCAAAATTGATCAGAAAGGCAAGAGGAAATAAGGATTTCAAAGCAAAGGAAAAACTTCTATGACAATACGAAACATTGACAGTAAATAGATGGACAATTAGCTAGCAGTTTAGCCTGGAAACTACATAGTTACATCCCAACACTATATGAAATGTCAAATTTCAAAGCACAAGGATAGTTCAAAGGTGGACAAACCTCATCAATTAAAATTAAAGGATTTTGCGTCTTTGTTTTCTTCAAGCACTGAATAATTTTTCCAGGCATTGCTCCAACGTATGTTCGCCTAAAAATGTGTCGATTAGCAAAATCATTTCAAAATCGTTTCAACGCTTTCTTTCTATTCTGGCAATCCTTGCGAGTATTCAAATTCAAAACACAATAGGGTAGCCAACCCATGAAGCAATCACTTGCAAGAAGCTTGTCATAGCATATCACATCGTAAAATATCAAAACACCCTATCACATGTCACATAATCGTCTATGTCTTCTTAAAAATGATTACTTAAAGCCGAGAATTAATTGATGGAATTATAATAACAATTAGAAAATAAGTCGAGATAAAAAGTACGTTTCTGACCATTCTGTGGTGACCAAATTTGTGGTCCTTTGGTTATAGGTCAGGTATCTCAGACACAAAGGATCTGGGCGTAGACACAAAAAACCCTAACCAAACATATACCCTTTAAAGCATACTCTAATACTGGGGGTTGGGGGATGGAGTAGAGATATACAACAAAAGAGATACCAAGTTTTCTCATTGATTTGCTCACGCAATAATGCGACACTATGTAATACACGGCTGTGCTTGAGTTACTTCGATGGATCGGATACAGATAGAAAAGACTTCAGTAGTATACAGAAGTGAAGTATCTGGCAAAAAGCTACTTTTGAGAAATTGACCTTGCACTCAAGGAAGGGCTGAGTATGATGGTGACCCCCCAGATAAGGACGCGTAAAAAGTAATTACAAATTATCCAAGAGAGAAGATCCAGTCTCTCTAGTACTGCGAGTCGCGCAGAAATTCCAGCTCTGTTTCGGCAACCCCCGTTGGACTTGCCACTATATGCAGTCAAATCTGCTTAAAAGCAAGCGTTGAAGGAAGGGCAACTAATCAGAACCAGTTTCCGTGGGCATGCGTCATCTGGCGAAACTACCTCTCTCTCCACACACATACACAAATACACATATACCTACACACATTCAACAAAATCTGATACAAATCAAACAGTTTCACCTTTACGACACTTCTGTGGTCTGGATAGACAATCCGTTTCATGGTAGGAGTCACTACACGGGTACCAACCTCGATGATTCAAGAACCTTGCACCTCAGACACTTTCACATGCGACTGCAAGGCAACGTTCTACGTGAGCTACTAATAGAGCAGGGAATTAAACTATCCATTATTACAAACATCTAACATAAAACAAAACTAACTTCAGCATACCGATGTCCTTTGATTTCTGCTACATCTGTCATACCACCAACACTAAATCTAAAATACTTGGAGAATAAGAATTGAACAATAAAAGTCACCAAAAATCACAAACCATCATTCAATGAAAGGCAGACAAAACACAAGAAGCTGCAATGAAAGGGGAACGATTGCTTTCGAACTTGCAACCTTCAGACTCAAAAGTCAACCTCCATGCCAGCAAAGCACCAAGATTTGGTGAAAGGCTTCCAAAGTCCTTGGTGTAACGAGATGAAACCCAACAGTGGGTAAGTTAAAATTTATTTAATTTTTCTGTGTTCCGGCTTAAGCCTTCATCAGTGTCAGATATATGTGGTATCTCAACAGACACAGGTGCTTTCATATATTTGTCAAGAGTGGAGCATTAGCACAATTGCTGTACCAAGTGGGAGCCAACCGGGCTCGAACACACAATCCTCAGACTCAAAATTCAATATTCAAACCTCCATGCCATCAAAGCACAAAAATTTGGTGAAAGGCTTCCTAAGTCCTTGGTGTAAAGAGATGAAACCCAGCGGTGGGTAAGGAGAATTTCATTACTTTCTTCTGTGTTTTGGCTCAAGCTTTCATCAGTGTCAGATATATGTAGTATCTCAACAGATACAAGTGCTTAGATATATATTTGTCAAGAGCGGAGCATTACAACAATGGCTACATAAAGTGGGAGCCGACCGAGCTCAAAATTGCAATCCTCAGACTCAAAAACGACACTCAAACCGATATATATATATCTATACGTATAAATATAAATATATACACAGATATATTGTTGAAATAAGGAGAGACAAATCTACAACACTTTCACTACAAACCTATTTATGTATAAATATGTGTATATGTATGTAGTGATGTAAGAGAAAAGCTCGATTCATGTTAATATAAATCGCAATATCGTCGAGTCACTTATTTTATGTTCTATGTTTATCATACTTGTACCTACTAAATTCACCATAAATGGAATTATTCGGCTTTGATACACCAACAGTGGGTAAGTTAA